>NW_018922094.1:101005-138471 GCF_002207925.1 Prunus avium | reverse complement strand
ACTTGTTTTGCAAAAGGATAACTAGGCATGTCTCGTAAAATACTCCATCTCTTTTTCCATACTCCAAAAGTGCGTTCAATAACACTTCTAAGGGAAGAGTGTGCATGATTGAATACCTCTTTATGACCCATCGGTTGAACACCCCTACGAAAATCAGGAAGATGATATCTTTCACCTTTATATGGTCCTATCCTAAGTAGCCTCTTATTTGTGGGTATCCCGCATCTACCAGATAATATTTTCCTAAAACAAAATTTTATAGATTATTCACAATGTAAAAAAACTGAAATATAAATTATATGAATTTTTTTTCTTTAGATAGAAATAGTACCATTTGGAGGTTTAGGAAAATTCAAACTCTGATCACGTAAAGCTGATAGAAATATCCTTGTGTCATGGGCCGTGCCTTCCCATTCGACACATGCAAATATAAATTGCATGTCAAAATTGCATGCAGCCATCACATTTTGGGTAGGTATCCCTTTTCTACCAATAAATGGTATTTGATTAGAAGGAGATACTACAGCTTGCACATGAACACCATCTATAGCACCAATACAATCCTACAAGTGATAAAAAGACAAACATAATATTAATTATAACATAATAAAACATAGACAAATATTTAATAGTATATGTAATAGTTACCTTGAAATGAGGCATATATCTAGAATCCTGTAGGATTTCCTTTGGAGTGTTGTTAAACGCATTTTCCAATGGTTTAATTACATCCACAGCCAAACGACATACAACATCAAGTAAGATACTAAAATATCTGCTCACAGTCTCACCAGAATGTTGAAGGCAATCATGTGCTTGCCTATTTGCAGAACCATGTCCTAAGATGTTCAGGAACATCCCTAACATTTCAGCATCACTCATTCTTCTTGAACCCTTTAATCCATAATTATTTTGCAATTCATCACACAATCTTATAAATATATATTTGTCCATCCAGATTTACAGTGCGTTCAATAACACTTCTAAGGGAAGAGTGTGCATGATTGAATACCTCTTTATGACCCATCGATTGAACACTCCTGCGAAAATGTAATAAAGTATTCCATTAAAAATAAATATATTGTCAATAATATGGTTATAACAAAAATTAAACTAGTCCTAAACAAGCAATCATATACATTTCTAAGCAGATGAACTCATTAAACTTGCGGCTATATTATTTCTCAATGCCTCCATTTCTTGTGTTACAGGACCATCTTCTTGTTGTGCATCAACCTCTCTCTCAATCTCTTCATCTTGAGTACCATTTAGGTCATCTTCACTTTCATCAAAATGACAATCACGTTTGGCATGTCTTCTTATATAGTTATGAAGTGCCATGGTTGCAATAACTATTTTGACTTGTTTTGCAAAAGGATAACTAGGCATGTCTCGTAAAATACTCCATCTCTTTTTCCATACTCCAAAAGTGCGTTCAATAACACTTCTAAGGGAAGAGTGTGCATGATTGAATACCTCTTTATGACCCATCGGTTGAACACCCCTACGAAAATCAGGAAGATGATATCTTTCACCTTTATATGGTCCTAAGTAGCCTCTCATTTGTGGGTATCCCGCATCTACTAGATAATATTTTCCTAACACAAAATTTTATAGATTATTCACAATGTAAAAAACTGAAATATAAATTATATGAATTTTTTTTCTTTAGATAGAAATAGTACCATTTGGAGGTTTAGGAAAATTCAAACTCTGATCACGTAAAGCTGATAGAAATATCCTTGTGTCATGGGCCGTGCCTTCCCATTCGACACATGCAAATATAAATTGCATGTCAAAATTGCATGCAGCCATCACATTTTGGGTAGGTATCCCTTTTCTACCAATAAATGGTATTTGATTAGAAGGAGATACTATGGCTTGCACATGAACACCATCTATAGCACCAATACAATCCTACAAGTGATAAAAAGACAAACATAATATTAATTATAACATAATAAAACAAAGACAAATATTTAAGAGTAACATATGCAATAGTTACCTTGAAATGAGGCATATCTAGAATCCTGTAGGATTTCCTTTGGAGTGTTGTTAAACGCATTTTCCAATGGTTTAATTACATCCACAGCCAAACGACATACAACATCAAGTAAGATACTAAAATATCTGCTCACAGTCTCACCAGAATGTTGAAAGCAATCATGTGCTTGCCTATTTGCAGAACCATGTCCTAAGATGTTCAGGAACATCCCTAACATCTCAGCAGCACTCATTCTTCTTCAACCCTTTAATCCATAATTTTTTTGCAATTCATCACACAATCTTATAAATACATCTTTGTCCATCCTGAACATATTATGGCAACGACTTTCATGTCCTTATAACACTTCCATCAACCGAATATTTCCTGTATGATGGTCATTCATACATGGGGTCTTATGGATATATTTCACGTAATAAAGTTCAATAAGACGGACAGTGACATGTATAATTTGGTTGATCTCCTTTTCATCTTCTGGAATGGACATGTTCTAAAATAGCCTGTAAATATGTTTGTTTCCTTCAAAAGTCATTTTCACTGTGCATACATGTTTATATAACATAAAATATAATGACAAGAATTAAAATATCACTCACAAATTCAAATAAAAGATCATCACTCACAAATTCAAATAAAAGATCATCACTCACAAATTCAAATAAAAGATCATCCAACACAAAAAAAATTAACAAAACATAAATTAAAGTCACCAAACTAGCAAATTCTATCCTGCAGCTAACTCATGTTTAAGAAATTGAAGCTTGAGGTTAGGATCTTCCATGACAACAAACATCTCTCTCTTCTCTTAAGCACAAAACAGTTTAGCTGCAAACCACCACAACTTGCTACCACGCTCTGCCCTAGGTAAAGTTGCAACATCTTTCATCACTTCAGCAATACAAGTTCTTTGTGAAACTGTATTAGCCATTGATGTTCCAGTACTCCTACTCTCAACCACATTAACAAGACGTTCAATTTGCTGTGATAATTTTGCAGCACCACCCATTTTTCCCCCTCCTTTACCTTTCTTCTCATTATTATCTTGAATTTCAAGTGATTGATTAGTTCTCTTTTTTGGCACATTGTTTGTAGTGTGAGTGGTTTCAATTGGCACAGACTCATTCGATCCATCATTAACTTCAAGTGGATCGACATCATCATCACTTTCAACTGGAAGTACACCAGATGAAGGTGCCCAAGAATGCTTACCCGTGGCTGTGACGTTCAAAAACATCCTATCTAACTTCTCCTCCATCTCAGGACTAATACCCTCAAATTGGAATTTTGCATATTTAGGTTCTACCTGAATTATGGAATGTATAAATATTATAATGAATTTTTAAACATTGTTAAAAAAACATGAATATCAATAATATAATAAAACAATAACAAAACATTCAAATACCTTAATTTTATCTTGCCAGCATTCATCAAATGCATCAACGGTATTCTTAGCAACATTCCACAAAAGACTAGTTTCCTTTCCTTTTAGATCTTTCCATAATTTCCTTTCTTTTTTTAGTAAATCCCACTTGTTTTTCAATTGTAATTTTTCATACGATCTTCTTATCTCTTTACTAATATTTGTAACCAACCTTGCCCATCCAACTTTGTTAAAGTGAGTACCGGGACGATTGCCTAGATCCACCTCCTTGATACAAAGGCCAATGAAGATGGCTACAGTTTGAGCATTCCACCATGCTGACACTTTCGGGATCCACTTGCAACATTTTCAATTGTGGTGAAGTTACTATTCTTCTTTGCCATCTTATTGCAACAAAGACATTATACATAAGCACAAAAGGAAATAATAGCTATATAAATATGAGGCTAAATTTCAAAGAACAAACATTTATGAATAAAAATTATCAAAGGGGGCATTAGAACCAAAAATAAATAAATTAATAAATATGGTCATGTAACTAAAGGCTCAAAACCAAAAGAAATACAAAAGGGAACAAAAAAAAGAAGAGACCCTAAAGAAAAACTTTAACCTTAGAGGGGGGCCCTAGTTTATGAAAATGCTAAACCTCTACTTGCAGACAGAAGCTTTGGCTTTAAAGCAAGTAATTATATGGGCATCCAAGTTTCGATTATTGTCTCTAACAATCAATAACAATCAAACAAATTTTCAGTGCTTGCTTTCTCAATGCCCACAGAAAGAAACGAAAACAGAAAAAAAAAAACACAGAGAGAAATTACAACACAGCGGCAACTAGATCTCTAGCTATATAGGAGTAAGAGTAGCTCCTAAACTCTTATCGTAACTGACGCCCACAGAGCTACCTTGAATTTGACTCTCTCCCACACCTCTAACACACTTTCTTCGCTAAAATAACAAAAAATTCTTATGTTCCTTTCAAGCCAAATATTCCAGAACAGAGAATGCACTAAACAGCCCCATAAGATTTAGGCCTTCTTGCCCTTGCCAAGGGCATCCAGTTGGGAACTGATTAGGGAGAATCAATCTTTAGGAATGACCCATACAGTCTTAATCTCCTTTAAAAAGGACCGCAACAGGTTTAGAGAGAAGGGACAGTGTAAGAACAAATTATCTGTGTTTTCCTCGTGCCTCTTGCAAAGAATGCACCAATGGGGAGAATGACACGAGTATGGTCTTTTCCTCTGAATCATGTCACAAGTGTTGAGTTTCCCAAGGGAAACCAGCCAAAGAAAAACTTTAACCTTAGAGGGGGCCCTAGTTTATGAAAATGCTAAACCTCTACTTGCAGACAGAAGCTTTGGCTTTAAAGCAAGTAATTATATGGGCATCCAGGTTTCGATTATTGTCTCTAACAATCAATAACAATCAAACAAATTTTCAGTGCTTGCTTTCTCAATGCCTTAGAACCCTAGAAATTAAATACAAAGGGGAAAACAAAATAGGTAAGTAATAAAAGTAATATCAAATTTACCTCAATCTTGGGGCTTCTACACAGCGCCTGAGAAGAAACCGAGGTCAAAAGGATGGAAGAGACGTGAAAAGGAGAAGAAGAAACTGAGGTTTGGAGAAGAAGAGACGTGAATAGAGAAGAGGAACAGAAATAAAAGGGACAGATGATGTAAATTCTAAAGTTGTTAAAGGTTATTTTTGGCATTAGAAAAAATTCATTAAACTCCCAAACTTATTTCCGAGAAATCCAAAATTGAAAGAAGCTATGCAGCTGCTTCTCCAAACTAATTTGTCTGACAGCAATTAAGATCAAAAAGTGATTTTTATATTTTTTACCAAACGGGTTGGGCTTCCAAATTTTTTTCAAAAATAACTTATTACTCGAAAAAAGCAATACCAAACGGGCACTAAGGTGATATATACCGCAAGCAAGCTGGGACCTGTGGGTGCGGCAACAGCTGCTCTAAAGGGATTTAAGCATGAGTAGGAGGCTTCACGATTTGGATACCAATTAATAAGCCAAAACAATTCACACCCGATACCAACTCGACGTTGTCTTCTTCACACTCGTCTGCTTCAAACTCATCTTGCTCAACTCCTCTTATGCAATAGAAAATAACTCATTTCTTACTCCTCTCTCTCTCTCTCTCTCTCTCTTCTTTTTCATCATTGTCAAAACCCCTTATTTTTAGGTTTTAGCATTTTGGGTTGATAATTGGAATTGAAATTGGGTTTTTCCAATCGCTGGTGAGTTGTCGGCACTTCTCTCATCTGCAATCGGTAACGCCCTTGTGAAAGCCTTTGGTATTAACTCGTTGTGAAGAAAAGTGAGCACTATCTTTTAGGTTTTAGTTAGTTGAAATATTGTGGTCATGACTTAGATTGAGGTATGGGTAATTTCAAAGTGCCGTGAGGTGAAGTGGGTTTCTCACATTCATGGTTGTAATGCATTTGTTAATGGGTTCATGCAATTTTAAGTAGTGTCATGATTGTGTTGCATACTTGATTTTTGCAGGTTATGGAAGCCCAAAAAAGTGGTCAAGTGAAAGAAAAACGCAATGCCAAGAGTAGTTTAGAATACGCAAAAGTTGGCCGAGATGCATTTTTCAATTTCATGTAAGTTACACATGCATGTATCTGAAAATGGAAATGTGGTTGCTTAATATTATGATGGTTTTTTGATTAAAAATAAATGATTGACATGAAAAAGGAACGAGATGAAATGGGGTAAGTGGCCAGTGCAAAGTCAGATACTGAGGTAAAAGATGGCAACGGATTGGATCACAATTTACTATATATTTTTGTTAAAAAAGCTCTTTTGATGGTTGTTTATATTTTCAGGTAAAAGAAGAAATTGTTAAAAAGTGGAGGAAATTGAACCCTAAAGAGAAGGCGACGTATCGTTCTACCGTCAAAGGTTGAAGTGGGCAAGAAAATGAGTCAGGAAACAAGATGAGTTTTAATGACTAGATGTAGCCCGAAATGATTCCATTGTATGGTGGAAAAATTGTCAGAAGAGAAGCAGTTAACAATTAATGCTATTGGGTTTGATAACTTGTCATTTGTATCCTGCACTCGTTTACATCCCCCATTATGTAATTTTTTTATTCAAATGTTCAATTGTTATACTTCTTCCATAAAACTGCACGACAATGTCTTTGGAATAAGTGTCGTCGACTTCGGGCGTGTTATGGGTCTTAAGAACACTGGTAAGGATGTTGAACTTGGTTTAGTATAAGTGAAAAGGTGAAAGAGTTAGTGAAGAGTTTCTATGAAAATGATAAAAGAGTATTTGTAAGTGATTTAGCTGAACAGTTGGAAAAGTACGAAAATGCGGATTATGACTTTAAAGTTCGGTTTGTGATGCTTGCGCTTGACATTGTACTTTGGCCCACATCTTCACTATTAGTGACCGGGAACTATTTAACTTTCTTGACGATTCTAGGGAAGATAGAGAGCAAGAATTAGGCTAACCATGCAATCAACTTATTACGTGAAGGTGTTAGGTAATTCAGAATGATTAAAGTTGCTTATGTAAATAGGTCACTGTTTTTCCTTTAGCTATTCTATTTTGATTCAATTGTCCATGGTAGAGTATACATTGATAAATCTTTGGATCACATTGTGTCATGGGACAATAATTTGTTGTGTAAATTGATTAAATGGGTTAGAAAGCAAGGTGGGTTTGATAGTCCTACAGTTGGGGTCATTTCAAGGCGCAGTAGAACGAATGAAGTGTTCGGAGTGAACATTGAAAGAATTATTGAAGATGTTGCTATCACTTTGGAGCCAATAACACAAGTCGTGGTCAAGCGCTCAGTGTTGGAACTTACTAAGAAAGTAATGAGTAAAGTGAGCTATTTCATGAAAGAAGAATTAGCACTACATAGAGTGTGCCTCACAATGGACACTTGGACAAGTGTTCAAAACATAAATTACATGGTAATCACGGCAAACTTCATAAATGGTGATTGGAATTTGCACAAAAGAGTCTTGAACTTTTGTGTCGTTTCCAATCACAAGGGGAACTCAATTGAGAAACTCCTCGAGTCATGTTTGCTTGATTAGGATATGAAGAAAATACTAACCATCACGGCCGAAAATGCTTCTTCAAACACAAAGGCAATACATTACTTGAAGTCGAAAATGGGTCATTTGGGAAATGGTAGTCTTGTATTAGAGGGAAAGTACATGCACATTAGGTGTTGTGCTCATATTGTGAATTTGATAGTTCGTGATGGGTTGAAGAAATTGGAGAAAAGCATATTGTGCATAAGCAATGCGTTGAAGTATCTAAGATCTTCTCCCAAAAGGTTAGAGGACTTTAAGAGTTGTGTTAAGAAGGAGCAAATTGAATGCAAATGGCTTGTGGTGTTGGATGTGCCAACTAGGTGGAATTCCACATATGTGATATTGTAAGCCGCTTTAAAGTTTGAAAAAGCCTTTTGGAGAATGGGAGAAGATGATGAAGGCCCATATATTTCTTGGTTTGGTGAAGAGGAATCGGTTCTCGAAGATGAGGTGGTTACATCTCATTACTCTAAAAAGAGAGAAGGGCCACCAACTAATGAAGATTGGAATAATACTCGTACCTTTGTGAATTTTTTAAAGGTATTTTATGCTACTACATTGAAGATGAGTGTCACTTTGCATCTCGCTTCCCACACCACATTTCACGACTTGATTGCAATTGAATAAGAAATTGAGGATTTGTTGATGGAAGATGAGGAAATATTAAGTGAAACCCAAACCTCCAAGGTTTTGAAGGATATGACACTTAACATGAAGATGAAATTTAAAAAGTATTGGGGTGACCTTGATAAATTGAACCAAATTTTGATGGTTGCCCTTGTTCTTAACCCTCAATACAAATTGGGGAACTTGGAGTTTATCTTGAAGAGCCGGTTTGAAAATCTGGAAGATGCGGTTAAGAAGAAGAATAAGATCAAAAAGATTTTAAAGAAGCTTTATGAGGATCATGCCGCCACCACCACCATCTACTCAAAGTAGTAGTTATTGTTCTAGTACCATGAATACAAGTAGTAGCCTAAGCCGAGGAGGAAAGAAACGAAGGCAAATGACTTAAAATTGGAGAAAAGAGACTCGAGCAAATGATGTTATGATATTGGAGCATGAGATTGATAGGTACATAATCGACCTTATTGAAGATGTGGTTGACGAATTCAATGTTTTGAAGTGGTGGAAATTGAATGGGGTTAAGTATTCGGGTTTAGCACTTATTGCAAAGGATGTGCTTGCCATTCCAGTATCAACAATGGCTTCGGAATCATGCTTTAGCACGGGTCGTTGGGTAGTTAATTCATTTTGTGCTTCTTTGACTCCTAAGTTTGCTCTCAAAATTGGTTAAGGTCGGATGACATATCCTCTTTACAATATGAGCCAACAATTCAAGAGATGGAGTTCTATGAATTGATTGAATTAGGTATTTCTTTGTAATTTTATGTGCTTTATTAATGTATTATATAGTTTGTATGTTTGACTAATGTTTTAATGGGTTTATGTTTTTTTATATAGATATTATGAGTTTATCCACACCTACCAAGTCTGCCTCATCTATTTGTCAATGTTAGGAGGAATTTAATGAAGCTTTGTGTGAGTTGCAACACTTGGGACTACATGCTTTTGTGGAGTGTTTGCATGTTTGTATTTTGTTGTAGTGGGATTGTAATTTATTTTGAAGCTTATTTTGCTGAATTTGGGTTGTAATTTATATTTTGCTGAAGTTGGATTGAATTTGGATTGTAATTTATATTTTGTTGAAGTTGGATTGATTTTGATGTGTTAAAAGCTTGGTGGAAGTTCAAATTTGGGGTTGGGCATATTTGATAATGAACAAATTGGATATGTTTGTAATATAATAAAATTTTGGGGTAAGGCCTAAACCGGAAACCGCAAGAACCAAACTGGAATTGGATAGGTCTGGGTTGGTTTGGTTTTACCTATGGATTTTCATCAAAATCGAACCAGACCGAACCGGTCTTCATTTTCCATTCAGGTTCCAATTTTTTGAGAAAACTGGCTTGAACCGGACCGTACCCAACGCTACTAAATTCAATGCCCTTTGCATAACTCATATAATATTCTTCTGCTAATTTTATCTTTTAAAATTTTTTCCCTATAACATTTTCTCTCCTCGATACATTAATGTCAATACCATTATAATCACTACTTTGAATAACCAGATGTTCTGTCGACATATGCCCACTCTCTGTTGTTGGTGCCCCGTGACTCAACCTTTCACAACCACCTAGATACCTCGAATCACCACAACCACCATTTGATGTCTCTATGCCATGTCCATCTTAGCAGACCTCTCCATGCCTGAGAAACATTAATTCAAACTAAAATTACATTATAATCCAAAACCAGGATGGGAGATGGCAGGGTTGAAATGAGGTCTCTAAGTGTCCAATTTCTTTGACCAATTGATTTTGGATTGAGCCTAAAACTTAGGCTACATCATAATACGGTGGGAGGGGTTCTTTGGTGCAGCATGCCGAAAATGTTGGTAGGATTTTTGAAACCTTGTCATGCTATGGCTTGCGTGCAATATGCACGCAACCTGCACCTGCGCACAGTGTGCTGAAAATGTCAACAAATTTTTTCAAAACTTGTCTTGCCAAGCCTTACACGCTGTGTGCGCACAGCAGCTCCACCATTTTCAAAAATATATCAAAACAAAACTCAAGTATAACTTGAAAAGGTTTCAAAATGCTCATATTTTCTGTGTAGTATTCACAAACAAAATAAATAATATTTTATTTTTCCTCGGTTAAGAACATGACTATTCTCAATGGATACATACCAGTTTGTTCTAAGCCAATTGCACCCAAATAACATGTGGTTGGAAATATAACATTCTGGGTGGGGGCCTCGGGAAGAGTTATCTTTTCTGTTTAACAGCATGCCCACCTTGGAAATGGCTCAGCCTGGAGGTAAGGTCCAATTGCTGGAAGAGCACCGCACGTCGTGTGGTGTCCAGTGCGCCCAATATACCTCTTCACTTTGAAGTAGGCAATATTGCCTCTTCCCTTGGAGTATGAAAATGCTAATGTGTTTTAGTTTGTAATGGTAAGGCCAAGCCTTGACTTGAATTATTTATGCGAGGTGATACTCCATTTGAATGATCCTACTTTCCAAAACACAAAGCAGATGTAGATTGACTTACTTGACTTATTACTACAGAGGTTTATTCTGGGGTGTTCCATTTTTGGATAATAATGATGTAGATAACGATTAAGTTGAGATTGTCACACAACAAGGTGATAGGGCGAAAGGGTGGAAATTGTAGTTTATTTAGAAGGTAAGACCTTGAACATGATTAATACCTTTTTAAAATCCTCCTTACCCTAACTGCTTGACAAGCACATGAAGCTGCTAAAACAAACTCAGCTTCAGTGGTAGACAGAGTGACTATTGGTTGTTTCTTCATAAGAGTGTATAAAGGATAGGATGAAATCATTCGAAACCCAGTGTGAGAGTCAGGAAATCTAATAAATGCATCGCTTCTAGAAGTCAGGGTTTGTTGCACGTATTAGCTCTAGAACTTGCAACCTAGGGAAAGTGATAATAACTCTATGGAAAAAACATGTCATATTTTATAAATAAACCCCTTTTTTTTTCTAGTTTTAGTGATTGGATTTCACTAAACATGTCACTAAACGACTCCTCCCACCATATTATGATGGGAGTTATCCTATTTAGACAATAGAGTAAATGGCACTAAATCTCATTGATTCTCTCCATCCAATTATTCAAGAAAGGAATAATTCTATTAAAACAGAATTATTCCATCCTTAATGAGCAAAAATGACATTTGCATCTCCCGAAGGTGTAAAGGAGATGTAAAAGTGGCTTTACATCTCCGAATTTACTCCTCCCCACCTAAAAACCCTATTATAAAATCCCAGTTCTTTTTCTTTAAGGCCTTGTTTTGAATGAAGTATAAGGATTTGAAATTCTAATTGACACCCGATTTTGGGCATTAACAATTTGGCAAAAAAAAAAAACAAAAAACAATAAGGATGCAATCTGATAGTTTTGTAAACCTTAGCTCTTTGATTGAGGGGGCAACGCTTGCAAAGCTCTAGGGTTGATGTACAGATACAACTTATGCATAGTTTGTAGGTCTTCTCCTTATAGCCGCGCGGCTATACTCTATTTTTTGATTTTATTTAAAAATAGTATAGCCGTGCGGCTATACTTTAACCAATTAATTTTGGATCGAGCCCAAAACTTGGGCAACTCATAACCCAAAATACATTCAACTCCTAAACCAGAAAAAGAGGGTCGTTTGAACTCTTACTTGATGCTTCCAAACATTCAATGCCTCCTCCTTCAACTTCGTTTCGCCACCAACTCAAATGAGGAAGCAATGTCGTCCTTCAAAGCCAAGGAGGGTGTAAATCTTCGAAATCTTTATGACGACGCTATTATTACAAATCCATTCACGCTCATGTTGTCAACGGTCAAACTCTTCGAGAATCTGTCCCTCTTGTGTTCTCAAGTTTGGGACAGAGTCTCGTAGATCGATTTAATGTAGTACCCACTGGTATGGGCTTCAAAGCTCATATAAAGATCGAGAAATGGGCGATCTCATATTAGGCCGGTGCCACCCTTCAATATGCGAGATTGAAGTTCTGCATCAGAGTAGCGGTTGACAATTTGAACAAATCAAACTAAATACCTCTCAATTCGGTGCATTTGGTCATGGAGGCTGGAGCCACCCTCAATTTGATGAGCATTAGCTCTCTGCAGATGAGTTTTGGGCTAGCAAAGAGAAGAGTTGGAGGACCTCGCTAAGTGACTGCACCGGTACTATCAATGTACCATAGAATTTTCGAAAAACAAAACCTTGACAATTTGAACAAATCAAACTAAATACCTCTCAATTCGGTGCATTAGGTCATGGAGGCTGGAGCCACCCTCAATTCGATGAGCATTAGCTCTCTGCAGATGAGTTTTGGGCTAGCAAAGAGAAGAGTTGGAGGACCTCGCTAAGTGACTGCACCGATACTATCAATGTACCACAGAATTTTCGAAAAACAAAACCTCCGAGTTTTATAGAGAAAAAAAATACATGTGAGTGGCGAAGTGTAATCGACCGTGAAATATATACTATAATACAATAATTTGGTCTTGGCTGCCTTCAAAACCTGCTCATAACAACTTGTACTAAATCCTCAAAATCCAAACCCAGTAATTCAGCACCGGTCCGTTCATTCACATTCCCGACAATGCTTTCTTCTTGACCTTCCCTTCCATGTCCAATCTCCATGGCCTCCTCCTCCTCCTCCTCCACAACCAAAACCCAAACCCTAGATTCCACCCGCCTCTTCCTCACTGCCCTCGCCACCTTTTCCCACCAACCCAACCCTCCCCAGCTCTCTTTCCCTCCAATTCCCTCCACATTCCCTCACTCCAAACTCATCCCCAAAACCCGTTTCTTCGTCGATGCATTTCGCCACGCAGGCGATCACTCCGTCTCCTACTTCCTCTCCCATTTCCACTCCGATCACTATGGCGGCCTCTCCCCCAATTGGGCTAAAGGCATTGTCTTTTGTTCACAGACCACCGCTCGTCTTCTCAACGAGGTGCTCAAGGTCTCTTCGCTTTTCGTGGTCGCTTTGCCGCTCGACGAAGCAGTGGTAATAGATGGCTGTGAGGTTGTGCTTATTGACGCGAATCACTGTCCGGGTGCGGTTCAATTCTTGTTTAAAGTTCCGGGTTTGAATGGAGAGTTTGAGAGGTATGTTCATACTGGCGATTTTCGGTTTTCTGGTTCGATGAAGTCAGACCCTTTTTTGTGTGAATTTGTGGGTTCGGATGCTATTTTCTTGGACACCACGTATTGTAATCCGAAGTTTGTGTTTCCACTGCAAGAAGAATCTGTTAATTATATTGCTAGTTTGATAGAAACAGTAGGGGGTGAATATAAAAGTTCTATGAAAAATGTTTTGTTTCTTGTAGCTACTTATGTTATTGGGAAAGAGAAGATTTTGCTGGAAATTGCTCGTAGGTGTAATCGTAAAGTACATGTGGATGCTCGAAAAATGGCGGTGTTGCGTGTTTTGGGCTATGGAGAGAGTGGGGTATTTACAGAGGATGAGTGTGAAAGTGATGTACATGTTGTTGGGTGGAATGTCTTGGGCGAGACTTGGCCATATTTTAGGCCTAATTTTGTGAAAATGAAGGAGATTATGGTTGAGAAAGGATACTCTAAGGTTGTGGGTTTTGTTCCTACTGGTTGGACTTATGAAGTGAAGCGTAACAACTTTTCAGTGAGGTCAAAGGATTCGTTTGAGATCCATCTTGTACCGTATAGTGAACATTCTAACTATGATGAACTTAGGGAATATGTGAGGTTTTTGAAACCAAAGCATGTTATTCCTACGGTGGGCTTGGATGTTGAAAAGCTTGATAGTAAGCATGCCAATAAAATGCAAAAGCATTTTGCTGGGTTAGTCGATGAAATGGCAAACAAGAAAGAGTTCTTGAGGGGCTTTCGTCTTGGATCCACAGAAGTTGGTGACGATGTTGAAAATGAGTCCAACAATGGTCCTATTGAAGGGCTGGATCTAGAGAAAGAGGCAATGCCATCTGATAAGGATACTGTGCACATGGAATTATCATCTTCTCTACAAGAACCTGATCTGCAAAATCCAGTGGTATTAAATGATGAAGAAGCAGAGAAAATCATTCAAGAACTTCGTGATTGTTTGCCCACATGGGTCACTCAAGAGCAGATGTTAGATCTGATTGGAAGCTCAGGAGGGGACATTGTTGAATCAGTTTCCAATTTTTACGAACGCGAAACAGAATTTCATGAGCAAGTAATTTCTTCTACAATTGCTGTTTCTGAATCCCAGACCAGCTCACTTTGTGACTCTGGATCACTCCCAAAAGGAGGTTCTGTTAAGAGCAGTCCATATGGAAGTACTGACGTTCCTTCAAGTCAAGAATATATCTCACTGAAGCCAAGGAATGTAATTAAAAGTGGAATTTCTCCTGGAAAAAGGGCAAGAAACACTAATAATAAGGTAAACAAAAAAGTTAAATTAAATTCCAAATTGGATTCACGTGGGCCAAAGCAACTGGCAATAACAAAGTTTTTTAGTAAAGTTTTGCCTGATGTTCAAGAAACTCCGGAGATTGGATCAATGGATGAACAAAACCTTAAAGATGAAAGTTTGCCCCATGATGACACCAAATCATACAGGGATGAGATAGATCAGTTTCTTCAGATAATAGATGGTACTGAATCATTAGAAAGCTATGCTGCCACCATTCTTAGGAAGACAAATGGAGATATCAATGAGGCACTGAATATATATTACTGTAATCGTGAGGTTAGGTCTGGTAAAAATGAAGCAGGGTTGGTGGTTGATTCAGGGAAAATGAAGCCAACAGCTGATTCATCTGTGGAGGTATCATTACAAGAGAATGTAAAAACAACTGTTCTGTCATTACCGCCAGAAAAATACAATCCTACAGAAGATGGTTAGAATAAGTTGTTCAATTTAGAGAACTTTTTTGTATTATATGCTATAATTGTTAATAGTTTTTGAATCTTGGATAATATGGAGATAACATGTGCAGCGTGCTGGAGCTGCGGACAGCGCGCTCCATATTTACATCTTGCACGAACTTTTGACTTACTTGAGGATGAAAAAGGCAAGATAAAAGCTACTTCTATGCTCTGCAATATGTTCAGAAGGTTTGGTGTATGATCCACTGTGATGTATCTGGTCTTTTATTTAGTATTGGGGTTGCATTTTCCACTTTGGTTAATGTGGTCCATGAACTTTGTTGCAAAGCAAAAGAAATGTGGCCCATAATTGCTGGAGATGTTTATTTTTATACAGTTTGCTTGCCTTGGCACCTGAGGATGTGCTGCCTTCAGTGTATTTGTGCACAAATAAGATTGCTGCAGACCATGAAAATGTGGTTAGTTGAATTTCTTCGTAATCCTTTATGTATTTTTTTTGCATGCCTGGGTTTACGTTCGCAACCTTTGTTTCCTATATACTAAAAAGAATTGGTGTCTTTTTAATTATGAAGAATTTATATGAAAATTTTCATATAAGAGCTTATATTAGTTGATTGGTTAATTTTTTATCAGTTCAGCTGTGACTATAACTTTTTCTCTTCTATTTTGTAGCTTTCACCTTGTATTCCTTACCTCTGCAAAGTTTTTTGACCTGTCATCCTTTGTATTATCAGATTGAACTTTAACTTAAATTACTGATCAGAGTACATGAATTATATATTTTGTTATATTTTACTGCTAGCATGCCTAGACAGGGTTGTAGTTTATTATTTAAATGAGAAAAGGGACTAGTTTCTTATTACTATATTTGATTAGGCAGTTTCTGTTTGCATTTGGACCATTTAGTGTTGTACTGCAATCTTTTTATGTCTAATATGTGTGGTGTTTCTGCTCAATGTGCTTCTTGATGTGGGTTTTCCTGGCAACTGTAGCCGCAATATACTATTTGTTTTCTTAATTTGGCTGGCCAATGGCCAATGTAGGAAGAAACACAAGGAAATTAACAACAATGGATTCTCATCTGTAAGAATGACACAGGAGCTAAACATTGGTGGCAGTTTGGTCACATCAGCACTGGAAGATGCATGCGGCACAAGCCGATCCAAAATAAGGGAGATGTACAATGAGTTGGGTGATCTAGGTAGGACTGGGCCATTCTTCTCATAACTATCTTTGCTCTTCTAAGCATTTATCTTTACTTCTTTTTTTTTTTTTAAAAAAATTTCTTTGGGGGGGCAGGGGGAGGGTTGATGGTGCTCGCCATGGTCTCTGAATAAATATTAAAATAGTCTATTATGCTTAAAGGTGATGTGGCTCAAGCATGCCGGCAAACACAGAAGCTACTTGCCCCTCCTTCACCGCTTCTAATAAAAGATGTATTTTTCGCACTCCAAAAGATAAGGTATGGATAGTCTAAATTGCTTTTGCTTCATGGACAAACATATGAGCTCGACTAATACATTAATCAGACGACCTGTACTGGTGGTGCACGGGTTTAGTCTGAAGGATTTGACTGAATTAGAATTAATTTTCATGTTAGTGATGCTTGTTTCATTTTAAATGAGGTTTATGTTGTAAGAAGTTCGCTGATGACCCCCCTTAACTTTTCTGCATTGTTTGACTGAAGAAAAAGAACCTAGCAGTTATTTGACCGACTGACACTGTTTCTATATTTTCTACCTTAAACTTGAGTATGGATGCCAAATTTTGTTTGCCACAAATAAGTTGAATTTCTTGACTTCTTTTGTGCTTAAAAATGTACACCATAGTTGTTCCTTAATTTTCATGTTCTACAAGTTTGTCGAAATTAAAAGAACTCGCCCCATTAAACGTTTGCAAAACAAAGGGAGTTGTATTGGATTAGTTGGCACTGAGGCCACTTCTTGGTGATTTGGAGTTTTATGATTGCATGTTCTGTTTCCCGAGTATTCACTCCCACCCCCGCCTCGCCTCTTGAGATTTTAATAGAACGGGCCTAAAACTCACTTTTGTTAAGTCTGCACTGCACTTAATGGAGTTCAGTTCTGTAGCCTGTGTAAACAAAACAACCATAGCGGGTGCACTTATTGGTGGGTGGATGATTGCGTTGTTGGAATTGCGTTCTGAAGAGAGAATCCTTTAGAGGTTTAATTGTTATGCATGAATATAAGATGCCTTTAATTGTGCTAGTAGGTACATGACCACTTTTAAATGAAAAGATGTTTTTGTTTTCTATGCTATATGGTTTTTTATATAATGGAAACTGTACACTTACTCCTTTTGTTTTTGCTTGTTAATTTATGGTTTTATCTTCCTAAATTACTTGCTCCTCATCACTATTCTAATGTAGTATTCATCAGTGTACAAACAGGTAGTGGGAGCACTGGTCGAAAGAAAAGCCTCATTGTGAATCTCATGCGCTCTTGTAGAGAGAAAGAAATGAAGTTTCTTGTTAGAACTTTGGTAACACAACAGAGCATTTTAGTTTCTTTTTCTTATTTTTATTTTGGGTACACATGCATATATTATTTGGATGATCCGGCTGTTTCAAATGGGAGAAGGGAAGAGTTAGAAAACTGATACCTACTTCAAATCTAGAGGTTGTGTTTGCATTTGTTTGTTTGTTTGTTGTTGTTGTTTTTTTTTTTTTTGTGGTTTGGTGTTTTTGTTCTTGAGGAGTGTTGCATGACCGATCAATTCAGGCAGGCAATTTCCATCTGTTTTCATAGTTCACTCTTCGAGAACATGAAAAAAATCATCTTTATACAGTTTGACAACATGAAAAACCAAAAGCTCAGCCCTCTGTTAAATAGACAAACCAAAAGCTTTGTCTATCGAGTGAACTGTGAATGGAAGCGAATTCCTGTGTAATAGGAGTAGAATTATAGTTTTTGGTTTTTTTTCTTCCTTTTCTCTTTCCTTGGTGTTACAACGAGAGTTTAAATATCATTTGGAGTGGAATAAGTTCTATATGGTTAAGGAACATGGTATTTTGGGTTTTCAATTTTGTTATTTTGAATGATGACTTTCATCAGTGCACCTTGGGTCATTTGATATGAATTATAATAGAGTGTTTTCCTCTAGATTAAGATAGAGGGTAGGAGGGCCTGAGAGGCTCTTATAGTTCAGTATATGGAAAAGCATATCATGGAGAGGAGGAAAAAGACAACAGTTGGTCTGAGAGCTGGAAATGACAGTTGATAATTTGGGATATTCTCTGGTGTAAGATGCCATTATTATTTGTACCTTATATAATTTGGTTTTACATATAACATTGTTAAAGTATCTTAATATGCTTTATTTTTTCTTTCTTTCTTTTTCTCCTGTCAATTTCACCGACTTATGAAATGTGTATGATGAATGGAGAAATGCTTGACATCTTCTTTAAAATGAGATTAAATTTAGATCTTCAAGTGTTATTTGTCACTATCCATTTCCATACATTATTCTGTGTAGGTTAGGAATTTGCGGATTGGAGCAATGATGAAAACTGTTCTACCTGCTCTGGCTCAAGCTGTTGTCATGAATTCCTCTCATAACTTGAATCATGAAGGAGTAGTACAAAGTTGGAAAGATAGGCTTCAGGTTTTAATTTTTATTTATTTTGCAGTGAGGAGTTCCATAATTGTGGGAAAACATATCTCAATTTTTTTATTAGAAAAGTTTGTTGTAAATTTTTTCATTTATTGAGATAATACTTATTTTTTAGAATATTTAATTTATTACAAGTTCATGTTTGTTTTTCTTGGCTTTCTCTTAAATTTCCAGCGCCATTCAGCAGCTGTGGTCGAAGCATACAATGTACTGCCCAATTTGGTAAGTGCTTATCTGTTTTCCCCCAAACTTTTAGTTGCCTGTTTTGTCTTTAGAAGCTAAAGTTTTCAGCGACATTCACAGTATGAGTTACGATTGCCAATTGTTTGGACCAGTCTAAGATATTTGAGGGGTTTTATCAATCCTGGTCCTGGTCCTGGTCCATTTTTATCACCACATTGTATGAGGTTATTTATCAACATGTCTATGAGGATCTTTTCCTTTGTATATGGTTGAGTTTCTTCATCTTCTGATGCCCATGCTTTTGACAAATAAATATAAAAATCATGCATGGTTACTAACTAATTCAAGTTAGATGTCAATGCTAATTCAAGTAGGATGTTGGGATACCAATGCAAGATGTTAATGTAAGCATTTTATGTTGCCAAACTGTAAATCTGGACTGCATATTCAGGAAAGAATCAGCCTAAGCCTAGATCCACAGTCGGGAAAGAGATCCAATCATATATAATACTTATATATTTTTGGTATTTATTCTATTAGATTTTGTCTTGATTTTCAAGCACAATTTGAACCCAAAATTAGTATTCCATTTCACATAAGAGAGCTAGAATTTGTTTTATTTAGTGTTTTCCTTTTGTGAAGTTTATTTATTTTCAAGGCAAACATGTTTGTCATCCTGGTTTTATTATCTCTAGCTGTCAGAATGTGCTGTGTGATTTTGTAAGCAGGATTTGGTCGTTCCTTCTCTCATGGACAAAGGCATTGGATTCTCTTCATCAACTTTGTCAATGGTTCCAGGAATACCTATTAAGCCAATGCTTGCAAAGTATATGCTTTTTGAAGATGTTTCCTACTTTGTATTGAAGAATTTAAGTAGAATGGAAACTAATGCTGGAGCTCATTTTTTTTAACATTTGTTTCCTATGCCAGAATCACAAATGGTGTTCCACAAGCACTAAAGCTCTTAGGAAATAAAGCTTTTACCTGTGAATACAAGTACGGTCTTCTCTTACCTGTAGATGCATTCTTTTGTTTTGTTCTTTCTTTATGCCCTCTTCAAATCTGAGTGAATCATCTTATATTGAGCCTTATGAAGACATGAAACATAGACCTGCGAAACTATTTACGTTCAAATCCATGATCAAAGATTTTAAATTTTTCAGTCTTATAATGAGAGCTATATGTAAATATGCAATAGGCATTATATTTCTGTTGGAATTTAGAGTGTTTTGTTCTTTCTTTATGCCCTCTTCAAATCTGAGTGAATCATCTTATATTGAGGCTTATGAAGACATGAAACATAGACCTGCGAAACTATTTACGTTCAAATCCATGATCGAAGATTTTAAAATTTTCAGTCTTATAATGAGAGCTATATGTAAATATGCAATAGGCATTATATTTCTGTTGGAATTTAGAAGGTCAGACGTGTCAAGCCTGAAAGTTGTTGGAGACTTTTGTTCTGTGTAACCTATGATTTGTTCTGACAACTCTTCTTGTGATAAAATATTTTAGGGTTTTTACTTTCAAGGTTTCATGTCAGTTTTCTTGTGAGACTGGCTGGTTGTGTTGCTCTTCTTTTTCTTTGTTTTTCGTTGGTTACATTGTGGTACTTTATTCCCAAAAAGGTATTAATTGGGTGGTGGTCTGTCTTCTTGTTTTTTCCCTTCTAGCTATAGAGGCTCCAACTGTTCCTTTCAATTTATTTTTCAAGTAACTCTGCGATATGTGCTCAAGCGGCTCTGCTCATTCAACGAACTTTGCCTTATGTAAAGTTACAAGAGTAAGCTGAACCTTTGCATTTGAAACCAGTACTTATATACCTGCTATTGGCCATAATTTCAGATACGATGGTCAGCGTGCCCAAATTCACAAATTAGTTGATGGGTCTGTGCGTGTTTTTTCACGAAATGGGGACGAATCAACGTCAAGATTTCCAGATCTGATCAAGATAATTAATGAATCTTGTAAGCCTGATGCAGTCACTTTCATACTAGATGCGGAGGTAAAAACTCCTCACCGTCGTACCCACACAACACACACAGGTTCTGAAGTTGATTTATATTATCTTCTTTTGGTAGGGGAACAAATATAGTTCACCGAGTCTTTGCTCTGTTTCTTTTCTGGTTTCAGGTGGTTGCAATTGATAGGAAGAATGGTCTGAAGCTAATGTCTTTCCAAGAGTTGTCTTCACGTGGGAGAGGGAGCAGAGATACATCAATTACATTGGATAGCATAAAGGTTTTATGAGTTATTGTGATGCTTAGCGATGAATTTCTGTATGGGAAATATAAGATGTTCATGCTAAAGTCTTTCTGACATATTATGTTTGATATAAAGGTGCAATTTATTGAAAGAGCAGATCTAATAAAAATGTTGATACATTATCTGTGTAGGTATACGTACTGGATAAAGAAAACTTCACATAAAAAACCGTGTAAATTTGTCTGGGTAGAAGTATTTTAAGCAGATATCTATTGGCTTCTACTGTTTTGCTGAAATGTTGAATTTGTTTTCAAATATTTTCTTTATGTGCAGGTCGACATTTGTGTATTTGTCTTTGATATCATGTTCGCCAATGGACAGCAGTAAGTATCTATAGCTCCTTAAGTAGTTTTTCTCAATCTTCTCGATATGCTTTTATCTTCTGTGTAGAGATGCTTTCAGATCAATTTATTATTAATTTAGTAGATTTTTGTACAGCGAAAATAGGATAAGAACCCTGATCTACACTGTTCTAATGAATTGATCCACATAACGTGTAGAAATTTAATGTTCACCAAGTCAAGGACAACATTACTAGTATTTCAGCAGATTATGTTCCTAATTTCCTCCAATATTGTTGTCAACAAGCGAAATTAGTGTCAATTAATCTGTTTGGGATCTTGGATACATGGTAGTGTATATGAAGGCATATTTTTTACAATGGTAATTGAATATGCTTTTGTGCATTTTTGCATTTATAGCGTCATGCTGATTTTAGACATCTTCCTGTAATGCTAGTGCTGTGCAGATGTAAAGATGTTGGTTGGACTTGATTGTTGTACGTATGTAAACTTGAATAACCGAACAAGTATTTCATGCACCTATGACTCCAGAAATTATACAATTCTTGTGTGCTGGGATTGTATTGTTTTTGCATTTGCTTTTGCTTTTTTAATCTGCAGTGCATTCTGAAAAGGTTCCTTGCTTCTCTCCTTCTAATATCCATGTAGCAAGAAATCACAGAAAGAGTACAAAAAGTTCTCTCTTCAGCTGAGGCTCTACATAAAGGGCGTCAAATAACCTTCATGGTGGAAGGGTCCTGGGAACACCTTACCCCCATATCAACGTCCTTGTGCAGTCAACTTCATGAAAAGATATTGTTACATATGTTGACACTGATTCATCTTTATAAGTCGGGTTTGGAGGGCCTTGAGTGCCCCCTCCCTGCACCAAGAAAAAGGGCAATGTTGGAAATGCCAACTGCTAAATGCACTTGTCCTTTTGTCTATTGTAAATTATCCTGAACCTCGTGTACATTATTTTTGTGCACTGTAAAGCATATGTACTTGCAACTTTTACAGTTGATCTTTATCTAGAACATTTTTATGGTTTCTGCATTTGGTTAACTTCTGCTAATCTACAATCTATCTTTCGAACATTATAGGTATAAAATCAAAAGTGTTAAAGACCTTCAAGCATTTTAAAAATCTTCATATAGTTTTTGTGATATCCCAGGGTTGACACACTAGAGTTGTAAGATATAATATCCATCTTTGTTTTTATTTATTGTAACTGGTTGCTTATCTTAAGAGGGATGTGGGGATCTAATCAAACTTTATCACAGGTTGTTGGGCTTTCCTCTGCGGAAAAGACGAAAATGTATCCATCTCCACACCCTATTTTGCAGTCTCTCTGTCTTTTTTGATAGAGCACCTCTTTTCTCCTGGAATTATATTGTAAAACTATGGTGCTCAAAAACCTGCAGATTTGAAAGATCTGTTTTATGATGAGAAGTTGGGTTATTTTGAGTATGCCAAGGAAATGACAGTAAGTGCTTCTGGTTTACTTATCTATGTAATTAGTGCTTTAACTTTAGCTTTTCACATGAAGGATCTTTCTTGAATTTCTGATTTGTATGATCTGTCTGCTTGTAGGTCGAAGCAGATGATGCTTGTTTAACCAGTGAAGCCACGTTAACGAAGATCAACTGTTTTCTCGAAAATGCATTCCTCTCCTCATGTGAAGGGATTATGGTTAAATCTTTAGATGTTGATGCTGGATATTCTCCATCAAAGCGTACAGATACATGGTTAAAGGTTTAATGCCCTTCAAGCTTATTATATTAGACACCCTGATATAGTAAACCATAGGAGAAACGTTGACCTGTGGTATAAACCTTTTTGTTCCTTTGTTAGGTCAAGCGAGACTACATTGAAGGATCAAATGACTCTCTTGATTTAGTCCCAATTGGAGCTTGGCATGGAAACGGGAGAAAGGCAGGCTGGTAATTACTTCATTTTCATTGACGCTTACCTTTTCCTTTGTGTGTGATTACCTAGTATCTATATCACAGATGCACAAAATCAGAAAGTACTTTTATATGTTCGAAGTCATTGGGGTCACAAATCCTGTTTAAGAGAAAAAAAAATTTGAGTCTTTATTTATAGCTGATGTATTTTCCTTCTATTTGGTATATGAAATATGCATAGATGGTGCAAGTAAAGTCCATTTCTACGGCATGCAATTTATGTTGCAGGTACAGTCCATTTCTTATGGCATGTTATAACCCTGATACTGAGGATTTCCAAAGCGTCTGCCGTGTCATGTCTGGGTTCTCAGATTCATTTTACACTGAGGTAAGTGATGTAGTCTCCAATATTATAAAATTTTACACTGAGGTGATTTTGGGAACATTACTAGCATATTGTGACTAATTGAAGATGAACTGTGGCTGTATGAAGCTAAGTGGTCTCCAATATTATAAAATTTTGTCCAGATGTTGATTAAAGTTATTTGGTTGCTCACATGAAATTTTTAACTTCCATTTGAAATCAATTGCCAGTTGCAGAGTACTTCCGAGGTTCATTTCTTTGCAGTACTCACAATGTGAAATGCACACTGATGCAGATATTGGGGTTTAGGTTTTTTGGTCAAGTAAAAACGATCTACGATTGTCTTAATAAAATAAGATCTAGGATTTTAATTTGCACTGGCTCAGACATGTCCTGTCAAAAGTTAACGTGCCTATTCCTTTGGTTGTAATGCTATTTGATATGTTACGGAAAGCAATTTCCACTTTGTACTGAAGAATAAGGCTTAGTTTAGGGCTCAGTGGCAGAAAACGGATTCATGTTCAGAATCCTTGAGTTATTTGAAAACCCCTTTCTTATGGGATAAAAGTTGTTTGTGCGTTTTCCATTTCTCCATGTCTACCTTCTGAAAATTATACTGGCATTGGCTTCTCATTGGCAATAAAGACTAGTGTTACAATTTTGTAATATTACATGTTGCTTGACGGTGTTGCACTTCAGCACTCTTGTCCTAAGCCACTTTGGCATCTCATACCTAGAACCAGTGAATTCTTATTAAAGAAATGTCACCGTACCACAGGATATGCTACTGATCTTTGAATTTTACATTAGTGCTGTAATTGTGCGAGTTGTTTTCCTTGTTGAAAGTCAGTGCATCCTTCGAGCTCATCATGGTAAGAGGTTTCGCTTCTGTTTTTAACTGCAGATGAAAAGTTTCTTTTCTGGAGACAAGATCTTGTCCAGAAAACCACCTTATTATAAAACCGCTGAGGCGCCTGATATGTGGTTTCCTCCAGAACTTGTATGGGAAATTAGAGGTGCAGACTTTACTGTGTCTCCTGTTCACCAGGCTGCTGTAGGTTTAGTTCATCCATCACGTGGAATTTCAATCAGATTCCCAAGATACGTTCGCACTGTGGCTGATAGAAAACCAGATGAATGTAGCACATCTGAAGATATAGCTGCGATGTTTTGTTCCCAGACAAGGAAGATGGACGTTGCTGAAGATTGAAAATTTTCTCCTGTTTTGTGCATAAACTGCTTTCACTGTCCAAAGTTTTGTAGTGTACATATAGTTTAGTGTGAAAAATGTTTTGAACGTATAGCTTAAAAGTTAGCGGTTCTAGACTACAACAACAATCATCCCTTTGCTTCTTATCTTTGTGCTCTTGTAAAGAGAGGATCTTCATTTCAGCTTAGGCAACAATATCAATGATAAAGTTAAAACCATATTTGAATGTGTGGCCCTAATTGACATAATTATATAAAGAAAATAAAAACAAATTCATTCAAGAAAATTATAAACATTTGAAGCATCAAAATTTGTTTGTAAAACAAGCAAATAAAAACGGCATTGACTTGAGAACTCATGGTCATAGGTTTGAACCCCTATAACACCGTGATAGTGGGTGTGAAAAACTCCCTTTTCATGTAGTTTAGATTATCATTTATACTTTTAAAAAATGAACAAGCAAATAAAAGTTAACTATTGTTGATGGAATACCACTCTCTCTACCTTTTTTTTTCTTTCTATTCTTGATGGAATACCACTCTCTCTACTTTGTTGCCTATTAAATAAAAAGACATCAGAATTATCGAAGTCCTTGGCACCTGAGGACACGTGGATTGCACGTGTTGCCATTGCATTGCATCCATTTTCTTCTTCTTTTGGCTCTAAAAAATGCCTCTTCCCGCCCCAAGTTACCCCCACCGGTAAATGACAGTTTCTTACCCAATCACCCAAAAAACTCCCGCCAAATCGAAACCGGCTATCGCCCGTACCCGTCCGGTAACTATTTTGTTTTGATTTTTCTTTTGCTCTTTAAAAGGAAAACAAATCAATTTCCCCAAACCCAACAATCAAAATCTCGCAAAAGCCCTAAAATCAGATAAAGAAAGAGAAAGAAAAAACAATTTGTGATTCTTGGGGTTTGCTTCATTTCGATGAAGGTGCTGGAACCTAGGGTTTCAACCGGTCCGTTCACGAAATCCTCCTATGCGAACAAACTCACTGTGTTTTTCCTCTCCGGGACTTCGTTACAATGAGCGCGGTGAACATCACCAACGTCACTGTGCTTGACAATCCGGCTTTGTTTCTCGCACCTTTCCAGTTCGAGATTTCTTACGAGTGCTTGACCCCTCTCAAAGACGGTACCAATTCACTCTTCTGCTTTTTTTCATTTTCAGTCTTTCTCTTGTTCTTGTTTTTGTTTTGGGACTGTTTGAATTTCAATTAGGGTTTTCTCTGTTTGATTCACGAGAATATATTATAAGATAGGGAAATGCAAGTGTTTGATGTAATGGCCTATGGGTATAGCTTGTCCTTCCAAAACCCGGTTTCCTTGCCTTGCAAGGAAATGGTGTCCAAGAGCTCATATACGATAGCTCAGGATATTCTGTTTTGTTGATGGAAGACACTGAGAACATGCACTAGTTGATTGTGTTTGTTGTTGGGGTTTCTGAATGGAAACCCATGGATGATTGTTGAGTGTCACCTTTATTTTTTCAGAATGTAGTTGGAACTTGCAAAAAGGGACATTTGGGGGTGTGTTTGAAGGTGTTGCCCGTTGGATTCTTGATATAAATAAGAAAAAATTGAAATTAGAGAATGTTGTGGAGATGCTGTGATGCTGAAGGAAATCAACTGTGTTTTGTAATGTTTCTGCATTTGTAATTAGGTAGTTCTTTTTCTGACTTATCTAAAAGAAAAAGAAAAAAGATTGATGACATCTTTTCTATCATTGTCTTTGTTTGATTTATCAGCTTAGCTAATAAAATGTAATGTGTCTGCATTTCAAGAATGTGATGTATATAATGGATTTTGGAACAGAAATAAATTTAATTAAAAATAATAGATGTATATATATATAGTTGCCTCTGCTGCATGAGATAAAGTGGCTTCATTGGATGTTAAACTGAGGTACTTCAGCTGGTGATGGAATGTAACCTGACATTTTACATCCACGAGCTGTAATTATGGCACCTGGATGAGGTGCTCCAGTTAGTGAGTGACCATTGGCCTTAGTAATGCTGAGGTCTATATAGCACCCTTAAGAGAAAACAAAAAAGGCTCTGTCAAAGAGTGAAAATGTAGCACTATGCGGTTTTAAAAAAGAAAGAGAAGATTTAGAACTTCCTAATTTGAAAGTTTGATTGGCAGATTTTGTTTTAACCCATAAGTAGCACCAACTTGAAAAACATGGACTCATTTCTGGCGAGGACATTGACTCATTTTGAGGAAAACAGACAAGTAAATAATCATGGAGATATTCTTACCATTCCTTTAAATGTTTTGGAAATCATACTAGTAATATCCTACTTAATTAAACCATTTAAAGAGTCTAAATTAAATGTGAGGACTTTTAGGGTAATTTGGATTCCAGGTTGTTGAGTCATCCCCACACGGGTGGTGATGATTGTTTGTATGATATCTGAATAGAATTGGGAGCTGAATTTCTCTTAAGTGAGATTGCACAAGTGGAACCAAGTTTCAAATACTTTTGCTAGTTCTGTGTGGGACTAACGTTAATTGTTAGAAGTAAGTAATCAGTTTCTCATCCCAATACAGATTTGGAATGGAAGCTCATCTATGTGGGATCTGCTGAGGATGAGACTTATGACCAACTATTGGAGAGTGTACTTGTTGGGCCTGTCAATGTTGGAAACTATCGTTTTGTACTACAGGCAAGCTTCCACTGAATCCTTGTACTGTTTCTTTATACCTGATCCACTTGGTGCATTTGAATATGAATCAACTCTAAGTTTTTTTGAACATTTTGCAGGCAGATCCTCCTGACCCATCCAAGATTCGTGATGAAGACATTATTGGTGTGACAGTGCTTTTGTTGACCTGCTCTTATCTTGGTCAGGAATTTATCCGAGTGGGCTACTATGTTAACAATGATTATGATGATGAACAGCTGCGAGAAGAACCTCCTCCAAAGGTCTTAATTGATAGGGTTCAAAGAAACATTTTGTCTGATAAACCCAGGGTCACAAAGTTCCCCATCAATTTCCACCCAGAAAATACTGAGAATGGAGAACAACCGCCACCTGATCAGCCTAGCGAGGCAGATGGAAGCGGAGACTTGCTTGTTGCGCCTGTAAACCCTTCAGAGGAGCAATGACCTTAAGTATTGAACTCACAGGCTTCTTATTCCTTTTGGACTTCCAGTATTCTCTTTCAAGGGATACATTATGCATACTATTTCACTGTCTTTGCCGAAAAATTAAGAGAATGATACCAAGGCTTGACCCTACCAAGGAAGGGGTTTGAAGTTTGCAACTTCTGCCCTGGAGCTGTGGCAAATATTGGTTCAGGAAGCCATTCTGACTTTTGGTGGTTGGAAATCTGTTTCGTTTCTACTTTTATACGTTCTGTGCTCTGACTGGAATTCTCAAATTTGTAGTAATAGGACAGATTTTCACTTTATTAGCTTGACATCATGTGAATGATCGTAACTTTTTGGACTTATTCACTTTTTCAGTTTTTTCTTTAGTTTATGTTTGCTTAATCAAGTAAGCTGAAGCTTATGGTGCTGACCTGGAAAAGAAAAACTAGGTTACTAAAATGCAATGGTTTGGATCATTTCTGCCTCTTTGTTTTCTTTTCTTTGTCGTCTGAACTCAGCTCTATTAAGATATTAAGATTTAGCGTGTAATGTTTGAGTTATGGCATCGGCAACAGAATGCTAGGGTAGAGTAAAATCGCAAGATTTACCTCTGCAACTTCTAGGCAGATTAACATAAATAATGTTAGATTTAAACAACCCCAAAACCGGTTAAGGATGTAACTGAAGAACCAAGCCTAAATTTTAGCTTGTGGATTCACTGATTCAAGAAAATGTCTCTCAACAAGTTGTGCATGATTTTAGTTGTGACTATTGTTAAAGTTAATCTAAATCTTGTGATTTTCAGGGAATGGCCGGTGGGATGGGTCGAATTTGGTTACTTTTTCGTACTTGGTACACTTACTGCACATCTATTCACCAAAACAAACACGCATGTAACAAAAGTTGACTGATCCACACAACGACAATGCCATATATTATCCGGAATTTGCTATGCCAATGTCATACGCCCGCATGGCTAATATCTCACTATTGGTCAATAGTGGGTCTCAGAGATAACGGATAGAAACCGCTCATGTGCGATATGGAAGACTGACTATCATAACTTGTAGCATCCAAACGCATTCTATTATAAATTCTGCGTAGCCTAAATAAACAACTTTCAGGAATGCAAAACCTGATTGTCTTCCTTCTCCTGATAACTAAAACCTCTGGAACTGGATACCAAAACTTCGCAAGGAAAAGATTTCATACTAAACCCAAAATTTCGCAACAACAAAACAACAGAGTAAAGTAATTAATTATGAAATGATTGTTTAGCTACATCACTCAAAAGTGATGAAAATCTTCGAAGGGGCTGCAGTATTTCGGTACAAACCAGCAAAATCCGAATTTGCTTTCTCGCAGTTGTCTTCTCTCGCAGGACAGCAAACAAATGTAACGTTCTCAGTACTTCATTTACGACTTCTCTTGGCTGGGTTCTCTTTGGATTTCTTAGCACCATATCTCATTCTCTGCACAATGGAAGATGTGTGTTAACAGACTTTTTATACATTTAGAGCCTGAATTCATTCAAGCATTGTGGCATGGTGTTTTTTACCTTCTTTCTTGACACCTTCTTCTCTTCTCTTTTACTTTTCTTTCTCGGCATACCCTGGAATAAAGTAGCAGAGATGGGTTAGTTTCTTGCACGCACAAGTGATAATCAATCTGCTGGTTTATTTTAGCAATATAAGAAAGACCAACCTGCGAATTAGCTAAAATTCTAGCATATAAAGCAGGGGTCTCCTCTTCTTCAATTTTCCCATCAGTGTTCAGCATGGTCTTCAACCTACCTTCGTCCAATAATTTCTCAGACCGAGCATGTCTCTACAATAATGCCAACAATATCATTAGTCATTAATAATAGTAAATGGTCTTGATAAGACCACATCAAATTACTGGCACTTCCTCAATTAAATGGCAGCTAGCACACAATAATAAAGCTTTATTAATCTGTTGCTTACATAAACCCCTGATAGTTCAGAACCCTTCGAGAACCTCCACATCTTGTGGGATTGATTGCATATCACTTTGTATGAGATATCAAAAATTGCTGAGCATACTTACAGATTCTATACTTCTGCACATATTCCCTAAGATTTGGAGATGAGCCCCCATTACATGCAGGACAAAAACAAAGTCTGCACTTAAAAATTCCAAATTGGGGTCCATCATAGAGTGAAATCTCAATGCTTTTCCCATAGAGTTATTTTAACTGTACCTTTCTACTCACTCCTATCATCCATTTTCACTTTCCCTTCCCACTAAATGGATGTGTTGCTCTTGCTTTTACTTTAATGCCCAACATTCTTTGCCATAAAGAGTAGATGACCTGTTAATAGTTTTGTAGAACTTCACTTTCAATATTTTAATATTCTTTAGTACATAATAAACCAGTAGTTGGTCTCCACTTCCTCTATCCTATTCCAAGTCTACTTGTCGCATCACATGAATTTCCTTGTCATTTTGCATTACCAGTTTAAGTATCAGAAATAATCAAATTCAAAACAGTTGAAAGGAAGAAAAAGGAGTATTATAAACCTTTTTTTTTGGCTGACAGTATCATCATATTTTCATAACTATAAAACAAGAAAATAAACAATTCAATCCAATCCAATCCAATCCAAGTATTTTATTTTCTTTCGTTTTCTTTTTTAAAGTGGCAAGGAGTCGTATCTTGATGACAAACAATTGAAGTTACAAACAGCAGATGATATTTGATTCCTAGAGAAAGATAATTACGCCACGCATCTTACCTTGGATTTCAAATGAGCCCTTAAAGTCTCCTCATTCAAACAGACAACTCTAGGGCATATTCTGCATTTAAAAGCTGATTTGCATTTGACAACGCAGTCTGGGAAATCAACAGGTAAAGATTCCTCGTTGGCCACGATGTTAGATTGTTCCTCTAGTATTTCTGAACCACTTTTACCAAACAACTGATCGGCCAAAGGAACTTGTCTTTCATTTCCGGTTGTAGCATCATCTTCATTGATTGGCAGATCTGATATGAAAAATGATGTCATATATCCAGGAAATGCAGTCCTCCAGAAGCATAGGAGTATGCATTTTTTCAAACATTAAGATATAAAATGCACTCAACAATAAAATCAAGGTGAATATAATTATTTTATGAACGAAAATTTCCTTGTTTAATTTGCAAGGATAACAGTATCTTGCATGATTCCATAATTCCACAAATGATCATGAGGTAAATGTAGCAACTTCGAATAAGGCCTCCACTTTTTAACCTCCAGAGAGTGATCATATACCATTGTGCTATGAAGGGTAGAAATAACTATATTGCCCAACTATAACCTTGTATCAACTAAAGCAGAAAAGCTTCCATGATTTCAAGAACTGAAAATGATGTGTGTGCTTAGTATCACAATGATAAGACTAGCAGAACATCAAACTTGGTGAGCCACATCTGATAAATCTCCATTTGGATCCTAGCTCTCACTCATGACCATTATCACAACCGTGAAAGTACTATATAAAATTATGAGGAGGTAAAAGATAACTAATTATGGGAAAAAAAAAATTCCTCTGTAGAAATTAGCAAAGATAACTAATAAAGAAGAGAGTGGACTGCTCTATGCAATCACCCCCTCTAACTTGTGAAGAAGCTCTTGAAAGTACTAGAGTGCCCGACATATGTTGTCTCCACCAATCTTTTAAGCAACGCAAAAAGGCATAACAAGCTGCCTGTTATGTGATTGGAACCCATTCTTCCATATCAACTTAATGCCGATCCTAACCACGGGTCGCATAATTTTCATGTTCAACAACACATCAATGCAGGAGTATATAAAGGCCTGTCTTTTCTCCCCCTTTTTAAACTATTGTTTTCTTTTTCTTTTCTTTTTATTTTCTTTTTAATTTTCCCCGGAGGAGGAAGACCAAAAATAAATAACATGGGTAGAGGTAATTAGGAAAGATACAATAGTCTCTAACTTAAATAAGAGGATCAGAAACACAATAAAAAAGGAAAATTGGTGGCTGTATAGCAATGCAAACAACTCAAAATTCACTGATACAATCTACAAAGAGTTATTTGCTTTCAAACAATCCCTACCTGACGAGTCACCAGGAACTTCATTTGCTGAGCTACCCTCACTTTGATATCCTGGAAGCCAAGAAAATAACAGAAAAACTCAATTCAGCAATATTAACCAATACCCACATTACATAAACAAATAAATAAAATCATATAAATTTCAACAAATTATAACATCAGGAAAGGATGAAAAAACCAGAGGAGGTAGAGCAAGCCTGAGCATCCTCCTCGAGTTCTTCAACTACATCATCATCATCTGAGTCCTCTACGGCTTCTGGTTCTATTTCAGAATCCGAGGAGGATGAAGATGAATTCGAGGGACCATCTCTGTCGCCATGTTCTAGCTTGTAGAATCGCCGCTTTATCATTTTGCTTCGCAAGTGTAACTGTGCGCACGCAAAGAGATAGATAGAGAGGGAGAGAGAAGAGACAGACAGACAGCCCGAAAGAGAGAGAACAGAGTGAGTGACGGCGGCTGAGCGGAGTGAAAGGAGGGAGGGAGGGCTTAGCGGTATGAGAAAGGAAGAAATCCTTGAATATTACACTTTTAACCACGTCAGCTAAAACATGATGTGGCACAAGCATTAATGTTAATATTTTTTTTGGACACCAGGCTTTTTTATATATTTATAATAGCAATTTGTTTTTGGTCAAATTATTTACTAAACTATTTGGAATGGTGGGAAGGATATGGTTTCTTATAAGTTGTTCCTTCAATCAAAATTGAAACCCATTTAATTATTAAAATGCCCTTATTTTAAATAAAATATTTTATATACAAATTTTTAGTTTAAAAAAATTTATTTTTTAAAACCAACATAAACACAATACACTATTTGATTAATATTATCTTTTCAGAATTTTAATTATTTTCTCACATTAATAATTAATAGATTAATTAAAAATATTATTTTTAATTAAAATTGAATAATATATTATTAAAACATGTTTCAATGAAGTAAGAATTAGGTATAGGTATTTGCACCGGTGAAAACTGAATAAAAAAAAACCATTTTGACAACAAAAAAAAGTCAACCTAGAATCAAGAACCAAATCAGACCGATTCAGATCGGTTTGGTTCCAATTTTAGACTTTGAAAAATTGAGAAAACCAAACTAGTGGAAATATTATTTTATATTTTATATTTTTGTTTTTTTGTCGGAATCAAATTTTATTAGATAGAAGGCAAAAGCCGATTACAACAAAGTGAGCTCCGCAAAGGAATTCAACCAACTGCAACACAAGAAGGCATAAAACCTACTACATCATAAAACTTGAAGAGGACATAAAGGCCAGAAAAGCAAAGTGCACACAAAAGGCAGTGAATACAGAACAAGGAAATGCCACACCACCCATAACCAAACAACAGCATAATCAACACAAGCCCACACCCACCGGAGAGGAACCAGTAACCAATGCTCGAGACAGAAAATGGTGGTGGACAAGCCACCAAAGTTACAAAGAGCGCTACCATAATTCAAGCAATAAGTGACATAAGCACTTTAAAAGCAACCCCAACTTTATACGCACTTTATATATTACCAAGTCTTACCATTCATTGCCCAAACCCAATTCCAAGATTTATATATTACCAAGTCTTACCATTCATTGCCCAAACCCAATTCCAAGATTTCAACTGTTAAAGCATTTTCACCCATTTGCCATGGCAAAGGGCAAGGAGAGGCAATGACTGTTACTATTCATGTAAATAGTGCCAACCCTCGCAAAAGGCAAGTTGGGTTTTCATCCATTGTCATGGCAAAGGGCAATTACTATTCACTTTAAATTAATTTTATTTTTTATATTTAAACGATTAATTTGGATAAGATTTTTGGTTGCCACGTGTCAATAATTATTATAAAATTCACATCTCATATTTCGGATAAGATTTTCAGTTGCCACGTGTCCATATTTATTATAAAATTCACATCTCAAATTTCAGATAAGATTTTTAGTTGCTACAATTGTGTCATGTATCATCTCTATCTTCTAAATCCCTCTATAAATCCACATCCTCAACTCACCACAATCATCCATATCCTCTCTATCCTTTCATCTCTTAGATTTTACAAAACACATTCTATTTTCAATGTCTTACACGAGGAGGTTGTTGGAGAAGGCTGAGCAAGAAAATAAAGAAAGAATGTGCAAACGTGCTGAAGAAGAAAAGGAGTGGGAAGTAGATGATGATCAAGTTGCCATGGCAGTGGGTACGCTCGATCAATCAAGCCAACACCAGTGTGGTTCACAACCCGGCCGTGGCCCGAACGTGGACAGACATAGGCACTCTTGGAGTACGAATCTCTTAGAAGATTACTTTATCACAAATTCGTTGTACTCTAGTTTTGATTTTCGAGGGCAATATAGCACCCCATTTGTTCAATAAAATCATGCATGATGTTTGCAATTACGACGCATACTTCGTTTAGAAGTACAATGCTACTGGGGTTTTGGGTCTTCTTCCGAAGCAAAAACGTACAAATTCTTTACGGATGCTAGCGTTTAGTGCATCTGTAGACCAGGTGGATGAGATTGCTAGGATGGGGAAATCCAATATCCTAGAGAGCTTAGTCAGATTCTATAATGCAATTGAAACTATCTACACGAGAAATTACCTCCGCAAACCTACGCTTAGGGACCTCTAAAGGCTTTTACAAAAAGTTGAGGCTCGAAGTTTCCCATGCATAATTGGAAGTATCGACTACATGCACTGGCAGTGGAAAAATTGCCCAACTTCCTAGCAAGGAGATAATGGGAATAGGAAAGGCAAAAAAAGTATCATTCTGGAAGCCGTTGCATCATTCAATACCTGGGTTTGACATGCCTTTTTCGGAGTTGTGGGATCTCAAAACGACCTTAATGTGCTCGGTCAATCCCCGGTGTTCAACAATGTGTTGAGAGGTCAATCCCCTCATATCACGTATGAAATCAACAATACCATCTACTTGGGTGGGTACTACCTAGCAGACGGAATTTACTTGAATTGGATGACATTCATCATAACAAATTCCTAATCCCCAATCGAAAAAGGAAAAATACTTTGCTGCCTATCACGAGAGTTATAGGAAAGATGTGGAAAGGTGTTTTTGTATCCTCTAAGCTTGGTGGGCAATCATTAGGGGCGCTGCTCATATGTTTGATGAAAAGATGCTTCGAAGCATTATGATGACATGCATCATCCTCTATAACATGATTGTGGAGGATGAGTATGATTATGATGAACTAGAGATGTTCGAACCCGATCCAATGAACACGACATTGACAATAATTTATGAACGGCCCATGGGAGCAAATGGACAACCACTAGAGCACGAACCATTGATAAGGGACGGTCATTATAACAACCATATGATTGACCGTTATACGAAAATGCAATCTTCTTATGTTCACGAAAGACGTCAAGTTGACTTGATGGAGCACTTATAGGCGTCGAGAGACAATCACTCTCAATGAAGTTAAGTTTAATGCTTAATTTTGAATTATGCTTTGTTTGTGTTTTGTTTTGAATTATGCTTTCTTTGTACTATGTATTGAATTATGATTTGTTTTATGTATGCAATATTTTAAATAAATAGTTATATTATTGAATGCTTTCTTTCAATAAAAGACAAGTAATACAACTAATTCAATAAAAGACAAGCAATTTACCTCGTTGCCAAGATTTTTGCCGCTTCGAATGTTGTCCTTTGCTTTTGCCAACACATCTCTCCATTTACCTAACTTTTTATTCAAAATTTTCCACCTACTAGCCAATGCCATTTTCATACGAGCCGAATGCGATCTTTCACCAAATTCGGAATTTTTCTCCACATTTGAGAGAACTTCATCTCATTGCCCGTGATCGGGCAATGACTAATTTGGACCCAACATTCACGCAACGAAATATCTTCTATGATTGTACACGACCCTCTGGCTTCGATGGAAGAGGCCATTTGTATTTGTACATAAATGAAACTTAGTAATAGAAAATTTGGTGTGGAATAATATCTATAGGTATTTATAGGAAAAAAAATCAACTTTTTTTCAATTTTTTTACACAAATATTGACAGCCGTTGGATTGGAGCAGAAAGAATGGATCGAACACCCCAGGAAGCGCCATGTGGATTCTATCCGTTGGAGGAAAGCAGAGCTGACGCCAAGTTCGAATTTTTTTTACCGTTGGCATGCGTGATGCACACGGTGCCTGCAAAACGTGACTATAACGCCAATACTTACTTCCGCCAATTTCTAGCCACAAATGACATTACATAATAGCTCACATGCCCTATCACACATAAACAAAATAGCACATCTGAACGAAATACTCACACATCATTGTGTAATCTTCAATGCTTATCAAATATTGGATAGAAGTTTCTCAAACATGTCTATATCTAATAAATCGTTTACCTTCCTCTTCCTTACATGACATCAATCATTTACCATTACCACCAAAAAGGTTGAGTTTAGAAGGAAATTATGCATTTTATTTATTGGTTATGGCATCAACCAAAAAGGCTACAGATGTCTTGATCCTTGTTCAGGCCATGTATATATATCTCCCGACATATGGTGTTCGATGAATCTAACTTACACTACTACAAAAATTGAAATAGACGACGGGGAAACGCCGTCGTCTTTTTCTTTTTCAAACCGTCGTTAAATCGACAGTCGTCTTTTTGAAAGTCAAACTACGACGGTAATTCACCGTCGTCTATTATATGTAAAAACGACGGTTTTTAAAAGAACCGTCGTCTATTACATGTAAAGACGACACTTTTTCTGAAAAAACCGTCGTCTATTTAAATGTAAAGACGACACTTTTTCTGAAAAAACCGTCGTCTATTTAAATGTAAAGACGACACTTTTTCTGAAAAAACCGTCGTCTATTTAAATGTAAAGACGACACTTTTTCTGAAAAAACCGTCGTCTATTTAAATGTAAAGACGACACTTTTTCTGAAAAAACCGTCGTCTATTTAAATGTAAAGACGACACTTTTTCTGAAAAAACCGTCGTCTATTTAAATGTAAAGACGACACTTTTTCTGAAAAAACCGTCGTCTATTTAAATGTAAAGACGACACTTTTTCTGAAAAAACCGTCGTCTATTTAAATGTAAAGACGACACTTTTTCTGAAAAAACCGTCGTCTATTTAAATGTAAAGACGACACTTTTTCTGAAAAAACCGTCGTCTATTTAAATGTAAAGACGACACTTTTTCTGAAAAAACCGTCGTCTATTTAAATGTAAAGACGACACTTTTTCTGAAAAAACCGTCGTCTATTTAAATGTAAAGACGACACTTTTTCTGAAAAAACCGTCGTCTATTTAAATGTAAAGACGACACTTTTTCTGAAAAAACCGTCGTCTATTTAAATGTAAAGACGACACTTTTTCTGAAAAAACCGTCGTCTATTTAAATGTAAAGACGACACTTTTTCTGAAAAAACCGTCGTCTATTTAAATGTAAAGACGACACTTTTTCTGAAAAAACCGTCGTCTATTTAAATGTAAAGACGACACTTTTTCTGAAAAAACCGTCGTCTATTTAAATGTAAAGATGACACTTTTTCT
>NW_018922094.1:64331-100031 GCF_002207925.1 Prunus avium | reverse complement strand
CATTTCTAAACCATGATTTCTTTAAAATGACGTTGTACACACATAACAACGTCATAGTTTTTTAAAAAGCGACGTAAAAGGTTTTTCAAACCGTCGTCTTTACATATAATAGACAACCTTTTTTATTAAAAAACCGTTGTCTTTACTTCATAATAGACGACCCTTTTTTATAAAAATACCGTCGTCTTTACATATAATAGACGACCCTTTTTATATGAATACCGTCGTCTTTACATATAATAGACGACCCTTTTTATATGAATACCGTCGTCTTTACATATAATAGACGACCCTTTTTATATGAATACCGTCGTCTTTACATATAATAGACGACCCTTTTTATATGAATACCGTCGTCTTTACATATAATAGACGACCCTTTTTATATGAATACCGTCGTCTTTACATATAATAGACGACCCTTTTTATATGAATACCGTCGTCTTTACATATAATAGACGACCCTTTTTATATGAATACCGTCGTCTACATATAATAGACGACCCTTTTTTATAAAAAAACCGTCGTCTTTACTTAATAATAGACGACCCTTTTTATATGAAAACCGTTGTCTTTACATATAATAGACGACCCTTTTTATATGAATACCGTCGTCTTTACATATAATAGACGACCCTTTTTATAAAAAAACCGTCATTTTTACATATAATAGACGACCCTTTTTATAAAAAAACCGTCATTTTTACATATAATAGACGACAGTTCTTTCAAAACAACCATGTCTTTACCAAAAAAAGGACACTTGATTTTTAAAAGACGACGCTTGTCATACTTGCTGTCGTTGTTTTTTGGTCAGATTTTAACTCTAAAGAAAAGCTTTTTAATAAGACGACGCTTTTTTATTTGTGTGCGTCGTTATAAAAAAATTCTCAACAGTATCTCCATTTTTTAGTTGTTTAAGTCACTTATCCACGACGGTTTTTTGTTACCGTCGTCTTTTTAAAAACAACGACGGTTTTTTGTTCTACCGTCGTCTTTTTCTGGTCGTCTTTTGCCCTTTTTGTAGTAGTGTTACTATTTAAAACTCCAGTTCCATCTCTATCTTCACCATCCTCATCACAATACTCACCCACCTATGCCCTTTTACCATTACCACCACCTACAACTCCGATCATGCACCATAACTCTCCAACACCGCCAATCAATTTTCCCCACTCCCCCACACCAACACCATCTTATACATCCAATACTTCAACCACAATTCCACGACCTCCAGCATCTAAATAACCCTCATCATCACCACCATCATTGGCCCTTCTTCACCACCACCTCTCACACGTACCAACACAGTCTACCACTGTAAAGCCTAATAGCATCTTCTCAGCCCCATTCAATACCATCCACCTATACATAAGCTTTGAAAGATCCACACTAGATAGATGTCATGAATGTGAAAAACGCCACCCTTCATAAAACTAAGATATGGACATTGGTACCTCCTCATCCAACACAAAAATTAATTGGATGTATATGGTCTTCCTTATCAAGCATCATGTTGATGACACAATTGAATGCTAGAAGGCTCGACTTGTGGAAAAATGATTCAATCAACTGAAAGGCATTGGTTATAGTGAAAACTTTAGTCTAATTGCAAAGCCCATCAACCCATTTGAAATCCTTTTGTCTTTCGCATTTCATAAGAACTGAACCAATTTCTCAATTAGATGTCTCAAATGCATTTTTCCCTGGTCATCTTCAAGAAACAATGTACATAACTCATCTTCACATATTCTCAGAAGCACTACTACGTCTACCAATTATACCATTAGCCTCAAACAAGCTCATTGTGCCTCGTATAAGGAATAACAAAATGCTCTCATATATCTGGGTTTTCACACCTCTACATCTTATACATTTATATTTATTAAGATTGATACCTTTGTTATAATCCATATAATCTACGTTAAGGATTTTGTTATCATCGACAACTTCTCTACATCTTGTCAACACCTAGTTCCCAACTTAATACCCAATTAGCCATTAAAGACTTAGGGCCTTTACATAGCTTCGTGGGCTTTGAAGTACAATATGACTCAATTAGTATGTTTCTTAGCATGACCAAATAAACAATTGATCTCCTCATAGACACAAGTATGTATTGATCCAATTATATGGGCTTTTTGTTGTTGTTGTTGTTGTTGTTGTAATAACACCAATATCATCTTTTGTTTAAAATAAAAAATAAAAAAACACCGTTAAATCCATGTCTCATTAGGAAAGACTTTCCTTATATATTATTGCCCTATTGGTACCAACTATGTGTTCTTTGCAAAGCTTTTTGAGGATATTCTGAGACTAGCTAGGGTTTTTGTGTTGGTTGTGTGTCCTAGGTCGTTTCATTAGAAATAAAAGAAATCTCTCACAATGATGAAGAATGTCACGACCCGACTCCCCTAGCACGATATTGTCCGCTTTGGGCCCCCCTCTCTACCCTCACGGTTTTGTTTCTGGGAGCTCACGAGCAAATTCCCAGTGGGTCACCCATCCTAGAATTGCTCTGGCCCCCAACTCGCTTAACTTCGGAGTTCCTAAGAATCCGAAGCTAGTGAGCTCGCAAAAGGTCTCGTGCTAGGAAGAGAAGTGCCCACACATTATAGCTTCACCTTTCCCTCCCCGAGCGATGTGGGATTGCTCACCGTTCTTGTTTCCCCAAGACACGGGTCTTACAATCCACCCCCCTTGGGGCCCAGCGTCCTCGCTGGCACACTTCCGGTCGGGGTCCAGCTCTGATACCATTTTGTCACAACCCGACTCCCCTAGCACGATATTGTCCGCTTTGGGCCCCCCTCTCTACCCTCACGGTTTTGTTTCTGGGAGCTCACGAGCAAATTCCCAGTGGGTCACCCATCCTAGAATTGCTCTGGCCCCCAACTCGCTTAACTTCGGAGTTCCTAAGAATCCGAAGCTAGTGAGCTCGCAAAAGGCCTCGTGCTAGGAAGAGAAGTGCCCACACATTTAAGCTTCACCTTTCCCTCCCCGAGCGATGTGGGATTGCTCACCGTTCTTGTTTCCCCAAGACACGGGTCTTACAATCCACCCCCCTTGGGGCCCAGCGTCCTCGCTGGCACACTTCCGGTCGGGGTCCAGCTCTGATACCATTTTGTCACAACCCGACTCCCCTAGCACGATATTGTCCGCTTTGGGCCCCCCTCTCTGCCCTCACGGTTTTGTTTCTGGGAGCTCACGAGCAAATTCCCAGTGGGTCACCCATCCTGGAATTGCTCTGGCCCCCAACTCGCTTAATTTCGGAGTTCCTAAGAATCCGAAGCCAGTGAGCTCCCAAAAGGCCTCGTGCTAGGAAGAGAAGTGCCCACACATTTAAGCTTCACCTTTCCCTCCCCGAGCGATGTGGGATTGCTCACCGTTCTTGTTCCCTAAGACACAGGTCTTACAAAGAAGTTAGAAGAACCAAGAGAAAACGTCCAAAAATTCGACGAAGCCGACGTCGTATCCACTGAAGTCTTTGATAAAAAAGAAGAGGAAATCCAAGTTGAGTGAGAAAAAGGACGAGGATTATATCGATGATGATATTTTTGTTGATATTGAGGATTTAATGCCAGACTTGTTGAAGTCTTTGGAGCAGGATCATGTTTCTAGTAATTGTACGTCTACAGTAATTGATCCAAATCCCGACGTAGGCAATAATTATGATTTTTGTACTCTAGCTGATATTGAAAATATGTTTAAGGATGATTTGAGCAATATTATTAATATTGATGATAATTATTTTTCAATTACCAGTAAGAATAATAATAATAGCTCGTTCACCAACAATGTTGACACGGTGATGGCTGGAGTTGAGGAACATGGGACGACAAGTTTTGATGCAAACGACAACTTTATTACTCATTATTCGATGGATGTGTTTGATAATTGTGACGATGAGTATGACAGCAACGAAGATGACAATGGAAGTGACGACAACCAATTACAAAACCATTAATTTTTCTAGGGGTGTGCTAATTTTTTTTGGTTGGTATGGAAGATCTATATAAACAATGAGAACCAACAATTTTTTTTTTGGTATTCTAATTAATACAGTGAGAACCAAAAATAAAACATATATAAACAATAACATCTTAATTACATACCTTCTTCTCTCTCTTTCTCAACTCTCTTGTGTGGCTCATGTTTTTTTTTTTAAAGGATGGTTTTCATTTTTCAAGGATCGGAGAAACAAATAGAGAAGACAAAAGGAAAGAAAGAGAGAGAATAAAGATGGAGGAGAGAAAGAGGAACAAGAAAAGAGAGATAAGAAATAAAAAGAAAATAGAAAGGAGAGAGAGAAGAAAAAGAAAGAAAAGAAGAAAAATGAGAAAGAATACAAAAATGACAGAAGAAATAGAAAAGAGAAAAAAGAAAGGTGAAGGAAAGAAGGAACCCATTTTCGAGAGGAAGGAAGGAAGACAATGTTTTGGGCTTATTTTTTTATTTCTTTGGTAAGAGTTTTGATTGTGCTTAATGGACCAGTGGGTTGGCTTGTGGAGAGTCTTGGGCTGATTTCTAACTTAGCTATATTAAATTGCACATATAGGCCCATTTTGAAAAAACAGGGCTGTGTTGCCACCCCTAGTTCCGCCCTTGACAACGATGGCGGAGATATTAGTGATGACAACGATGATAGTCCTCTAGTGCCAAGCTGCGATGTTGATTAATTGTTGGAACAATATGTTGTTTTCGCTTAATTACAGTAATATGTTTAATTTCTATATATGAAAAAAAAAAATAGAATTCTCTTTTATACTTTTTAATGATTTATTTCGACATATAGTATGAATCAAAATTATGGTATTAATTAAACATCAGTGTGGCTCTTGATAATAAATATATCTTACTAATTAGGTGCTTATGATTCAATCCAATTTGTCCAAATCGATATATACAATTTTCCATAGTGGTTTTTTACGCCCCCTTGTTTGTCCATTTTAGCATTGTAAACTTTTGATTGCACTATGTCAAAACACCAAATGGCCCATTACAATATAATTGAAGCACACTTTACACTATGATGAAAGTTGTAGGGGTTTTTTTTGTTCCAGCAACTATAGATAGGCCTGGGCTGTTGTAAGGAGCAAATGGGTGGAGTTGCCCCTGTGTCTGAGTTCAAGAATCAGGCCCAAAAAGTGCTTCGAAAGATTCGTGGAGCCTTAGAAAACGCCTTGGTTTCCTTCACCGATAAAACCAATAGTTACTTACAGATAAATATTTTGGTTTGGCTTGAGAAGCTTGTGGCATAGGAGTTGAGCACTCATGAGTTTAGCATTAGAGAGAGAAGGCTTGGATTTCCTATGAGAAATAAGGGTTCAAAGTAAAGGGAGAGGGAATTTTGAGAGGATTTGTTGAGGAAAGAGAGGAAAAGATGAGGGTGGAAGAATGGGTGGCTTGAGCAAATCTTCCAACGGCTTGACGAAAGCTTTGTCACACTCTTGGGTGTTTTGCCAGAAGAGAAAAGGGGAAGAAATGGAAGAACAGAGCTCGAAATTGAAGGGTTCCAATAGTGAGAGGGGATGCTTGCTCTTTTTGAATGTGATGAGACGATTGGCAGAAGATGCTCCTTTTTATAGGCACTGGAAGCCCCCAATTTTATCAAGTCTTCTTCTCCATTTTTCTTCACTTTCTTCCATTTAATCCTCTTTGGTGAAATCTCCCCAACCCAAGCACAAAGGAGCATAGCTTTTTGGGGTTCCAAGACTTTCCTGCGGCTGGACTCCTCCATCTGGATGAGGCGCCTCTTGTTTTTTCTTCTTGTTTTCCCACCAGAGCTTGCAGAGGAAAGAATGGGTAAGGGTATTGGTCCAAAAGGTGATTTACTTCCATCAGCACATAGGCTTGCTTGGTTTTTACGATGGTTTGGCTTCGATCTGATTTTAACAGGGATGTGGGATATTTTCAAAGATGCTGGATATTTTCCACGATGTTGGATATTTTAAAAGGTGTTGAGCTGGGCTATTTTCTAAGATGTTGGGTTGTTGGTGTTTTATTTCCAGCGGCTTGTAAGTTTGCCTTGGTTTCGTCAAGCTACTGGAAGCAGCCTATCTGCATGGATTTTGCTTTGGTTTTGACAAGGTGTTGGATATTTTGGTTGATGTAGGATATTTCCAAGTGTTGTAGGCCATTGGATATTTTCCTAAGGTATTGGGGTTTTTCTCTCATGTTTACCCATATGTTTGGGCTCAAGAAATGGGCTTGAGTTTTGGTGCTTCCAAGCAGCCCAAAACTTCCACTCCTTGGACCATCAATGTGCCTTGTGAATACTCGTAACCATCCATACCACAACCCGCTCAGCAAGCCCCAGGCATTCGCGTGGCTTGGGCCAACTTAAGCTTGTAGCGTGGCTTGGTGCCAAGATAAAGGTTTTCCGCTTGGCGTTGCATGTTATTTGGCACGCTTGTGCTTGAGCTTTGCTGTATTGTAATGAGCTATGGCCAGGCCAAATGACACTCGACGGGATAATAAGCGCGGGTTCATAGAGCCAATACATTTTACGGGCTTGTTATGACCTTTCTGCATGGCGTGTTGCGTATTTGCTTGGCGTGGCACGTGTGCAAGCGCATATAATGAACTCTTGCGTACCCAAGTCGGGTTTCAACAAAAGTAAACCAACTTAAGTGTTTAAAATATTTTTTAACTCCTCATCATTCATGCGTCAATATAGTGAGTCCATGTTATATATAGTCTCTTTGTCCCAATTCACAATTGCCAACACCTAATGATTTCTAAGAATTAAAACATAAATGTGGTTAATTACGGGTTCTTTGCTAATTGAGAATTTAACGAAGGATTTGTGGACTCACCCTGTATTGTAAGGTACCAAGAATATCTGGTTACGTTTCTCCTTTTCGAACCGACTTGATAAGTGACGCGATCTTTGAGAGAACAGTCCACAATTAGCACTTAACCGAGCAGGGTCGACAAGTCCAACCATCATTAACATGTTTGATCTCTCCAACACATCATATAGGTACCCATTATGAAATTCAGCTAGTCCTTAATATTATGAATCTTCATCATATAGGTACCTCGTTCATTTTCTTTCTTTCCTTTTCTGTTGAATTATTTTCATAAAACTGGCGACTCAATTTTTGAAGGTGCATAATTAAAGACTTGTGTATACATAAATAGATGCAGTTTGAGTGTACAAAATTTGTATACAAGGAGCATTGTAGATGGTTTATAAAGAAAAAAGGAAAGAGAAAAGAAGAAATCACTTGCGTCTGCCACTTTGCCTCCTTTAACTGTTTACTGTTCCATTCATCCATTGACAGACAGACAGACCGCCCACCAAACCAGAAAAGCAAGAGTGGCTGACACAGCATGTTCCACATACATCTTTCAAATTTGCTTTCTCCATCTACCACTACCACCCATCTCCATCTCCTCATCGCCGCCACCTTCCCCAGACAACAACACACATTCCCAAAATCACTCCGTAATTACAACCCATTCATAACGGCATAGTCGTCATTCAAATTCCATATCTATATATACCACTCCACTCACCCATTCCCTCCCGAAACCAGACACTCAACAATCAGCTACAATGGCGGATTCGTCAGACCCGAATCCCCCAACCACCCAAAATTCCCAAACCATCCTCGATGGCAACCAGCTGATCGCAAAAGCCCTTGCCCGGTTCGGCGTGGATCGCATGTTCGGCGTCGTCGGCATCCCTGTGACCTCACTCGCAAACCGTGCGGTTGCTCTCGGAGTTCGATTTATCGCCTTCCACAACGAGCAGTCGGCGGGTTACGCCGCCTCCGCCTACGGGTTTCTAACGGGTCGACCCGGTGTCCTCCTCACGGTCTCGGGCCCCGGATGCGTTCACGGGCTCGCGGGACTTTCCAACGCCATGGCCAATGCTTGGCCCATGGTGACGATCTCCGGTTCGTGCGATCAGAAAGATTTCGGCCGCGGCGATTTCCAAGAGCTCGACCAGATCGCCGCCGTGAAACCCTTTTCGAAATTCTCTGCGAAAGCTAAATCAATCAAGGAAATACCGGATTGTGTGTTTCAGGCCCTTGCTAAAGCCAGTTCGGGCAGACCCGGTGGGTGCTATTTAGATTTTCCGTCTGATGTTTTGCATCAAACAATTTCCGAGTCGGAGGCTGAGAGCTTAGTGGCTGCTGCGGAGAGGTTCCGAGAGTCGGAGAAGGTTGTGAATGTGCAAAGTTCGCAGATTGAAGAAGCGGTTTCTCTGCTTCGACACGCAGAGAGGCCTTTGATTGTGTTTGGGAAAGGAGCGGCATTTGCGCGAGCGGAGGATGAGTTGGGTAAACTGGTGGAGCGCACTGGAATCCCATTCTTGCCCACTCCAATGGGAAAGGGGTTGTTGCCTGATACTCATGAGCTGGCGGCGACGGCAGCGAGGTCGCTGGCAATCGGGAAATGTGACGTAGCTCTTGTTGTTGGTGCGAGGCTGAATTGGCTTTTGCACTTTGGTGAGCCGCCAAAGTGGTCCAAGGACGTGAAGTTCATTTTGGTTGATGTTGATAAGGAAGAGATTGAGCTCAGAAAACCCCATTTGGGTTTGGTTGGAGATGCAAAGTTGGTGTTGGAAAAGATCAATAAAGAGATTAAGGATGATCCTTTTTGCTTAGGGAAGTCTCATTCATGGGTTGAAGCTATATCGAATAAGGCCAAGGACAATGTTGTGAAAATGGAGGCTCAGTTGGCTAAGGAAGTTGTGCCATTTAATTTCTTAACGCCAATGAAAATTATTAGAGATGCAATTTCAGGATTGGGGAGCCCTGCTCCTATATTAGTTTCGGAGGGGGCAAACACTATGGATGTCGGTCGGGCAGTGTTGGTTCAAACAGAGCCTAGGACCAGGCTGGATGCAGGGACTTGGGGGACAATGGGGGTTGGTCTGGGTTACTGCATTGCGGCTGCTGTGGTTTCTCCTGACCGGCTGGTAGTTGCAGTGGAAGGCGATTCTGGATTTGGGTTCAGTGCAATGGAAGTTGAGGTATGATCCCCTACTTGCTGATTCTTGTGAAATATGGGCTAATGCTTATTCAGAATGGTAATTTTTCTGCTTGTGTTATGTTCAATAGATTTAATTGCTTAACTAAGCATAACCTGTTTGTTTTACATTAATAGTTTCATACGAAAGCATACAATGTTTCTATGTTATTTTTTCTTTCCTAGAAACTGTTTTACTTTTTAGTTAGTCAATTCTCAATGAAGCTCTAGAGAGCTGGAGTGACTTAAGCTGATTCTTTCCTTTCTTATACCAATAAGCTTCTTTTGTATCCGTGGTTTGTGGCTCTCAAGTTCATTTGAGCTCTAATTTTTGGTTGTTGGTTTTGATGCACTTCCCTTTGGTCCAGAGGATGTGAAAGAAAATTTGATGATCTTATGATTGGAATAGAGAGGGATTAAAAACTTTGGCACTCTGATACTTTAATTAGACATGTTTGCTGGATTCATCAACCTAGGAATTGTTAATTGGGGCGGGGAAACGAGTATTACACATATGGGCAGCTTAGATGAGCGTGGGGCTCTAAGAAATGGGCGGCTGAAGTGAGTGTGGGGATTAAGAAATGGGTTGCATTATGTTTGGAGAGGTGGAAAGGGCTGGGTCTTGAGGGGACTACACACATACAAGGTTTTTCGTCTGAAACCAATCGTCATAAATAAGACTTAGAAATGGGCTGGCTTATGCTTGGATAGGTGGAAGGAGTTGGTCTTTGAGGGGGCTACCCATGCAGTTTTTAGTTTCGAACCAATCTGCTTAAGGGCTTTCAAATTTTGCAGGGGCCATGACCCCCTTTCGTCTCTATAGAAAGTTTGCTATTGGTTTTCCTCTGTATTATTTTTTCTTTTTGAAGAGAAACAGAATTTTATTAAAGTAGGAAAGCTGATTACAAAGAGTGGATAAGGAATCCACAATCTGAAGAGAAAAGAGAAAGTACAACAAAAACCACTAAAATAGAGGTAAGTAAGAAAAAGCTCAAAATTTGAAAAATCTAGTTTCACTTCACAGCTACTGACAAACCCAACATTATGTAATCCCTAAAATCAGCTGAAACTGATGCCCATAAAGTTGCCCAGAACCTCACTATGTCCCAGAGTTCATCTACCCCGCACCCTTATAATCCTCAAAGATTCTTGTATTACGCTCCATCCTAATGTTCCAGAAAACTGCCAACAAGAACAACAAGCAACCCAAGGGAAATATCTTTCCAAGGGCTACGAATTGAGCTTCTCACCAAAAGATTTGCATCCCACTCATTAGCAGCCTCCTCAAATTTACTCCTAATCACCTTATGCCATAATGAACTTGTTTCCATTGGATACCTCCATATTTACTAAGCAAGTAAAAGCTTTATTCCTCTCACTTGAATTGCCCACATCTAAACCCCCTTCGTCCTTACTTGTGGCCATCATCTCCCACCTTACTAGGTGATCTTTCTTCCCCTCCTTTTATTCCTTCCCACAAAAAGTGTCTCATTAACTTTTCCAACTTACCACCGCAAGGAATTCTGAACAGGGACATATAATAAATAGAAATACTGCCCAAAACAGCTTGAATCAATATTAGCCTTCCACCTCTAGATAAAAATGCCTCCTTCCAATTTTGAAGCCTCGTTTCCACCTTCTCTCACTGGATCCCAAAACTTGAGTGCTCTAGGTCTAGGGTTCCCTCCGAGTGGAAGACCCAAGTACTTCATTGTCCATCTGCTCATCTCACACCCCCATGATTCTGCCTTAGTTTTGCTGGGACTGAGAAAGGGTGGTTAGCAGCTTCCAAGGGTCTTTTGTGTTGTAAAATCTTATTCGTTTGTCTTCAGCATAGTCTTTGGTATGGTTTTTGGTAGAACTGCAGATTAAAATAGTTTAGTCCAGGTTCAAAAACGTCAAAGTTTGTATGATAATTGTAACAGCTTAATTAGAATGCTGTACAAGGTTTTGGTGGGTCTTAGGGAAACATAGTTCCATACTTTGATTACTTTGGCGGTGCGTTGAGAATCCTTGCGAGGGTAGGTTTCTTCCTATGGTTTTACCATGTAAGGTCTTTTCCCAAAGTTGGTATAAGCTTTAGCCATATTTTCTGGTGAGAGATGTTGGTGGTAGTGCCTTTGGTTCAAATTTTAGAAGAGGATTAGGTGGTCTTCTGTATAATTAGAAAAAAATAGAAAGCAAAGAAAAGTTGATGAGAACTTGAACTGGACATATTACCAGACTATTTTACCCATTCAATTTTCCTTTATTGGTTCTATACTATAAGCAGCTTCTGTTAGGAGGTCAGCGAGAGAGATGTAAGCAATTATTTTGTTATACAGCTTAATTGTTTTCACATAATTATCATTCTCATCTTCTTTTCTGTAAGCAAGAACCTCTTTGAACTTTACATAAGGCCATTTATGTTTTTGTTTAGTCATTTTTCTTCACTGATTATATTCATCTTAGTGCCTGCCTGTGTGTTTCTTTGGCTGCACAAGAGACAATATTTCATTTATGCACACTTTTTCTTGACCTCTGCAGACATTGGTTCGATACCAGTTCCCTGTTGTTGTGATAGTCTTTAACAACGGTGGTGTATATGGCGGTGATCGAAGAAGCCCAGATGAAATTAGCGGGCCTTACAAAGATGACCCTGCTCCAACTTCTTTTGTCCCTACTGCGGGTTATCACACTCTGATTGAAGCTTTTGGAGGCAAAGGCTATCTTGTCGGGACACCTGAAGAACTCAAGTCTGCCCTTTCGGAATCCTTCTCTGCACGAAAACCAGCTGTTATAAATGTAATAATTGATCCTTATGCTGGTGCAGAAAGTGGGAGGCTTCAACACAAAAACTGATGGTAGGCCTCAGCTGCCTCTTTTCGTGCTCCGTTTCTGTTGGTAAAGTTGCTTCTGTATGAATAAAACTTGCATGAGCTTTGGAAATTGGAGTTACCATTCTATCACGAATTGTACTCCTTACAAAGTTCTGTTAGACTTGTAGATTAAAGAGACTTTCAAATGAATGCTATTGACTCTTTGACTCATAGGGTCCCACCATTTTTGTTTATAATATTGTGGTTCGAAAGTGTTGTCTGTATATGATTTTGTTGGTTTCTGTGTACTAATTCTAAGCCTAATGTGTCACTCAGGCCTCTGTAGAGTGCAGGACCAAACCAGTCCATCTAACTGCTTCCATTGTAATAAAGTACGCATGCCTTCATTTCCCTTTATTAAAGTTTTCTGTTGTGACTATACAAGTTCTTTGTATTTGTCTATTTATTCCAATTTCAAGCAACCAAAATAAGGAAAATAATGTTTTTATTTTTATTTTTTCAAATACAAGCGATAGTGAAAACTACAAGGGGAAGAAGGTTTCTCACACACACTATCAAAGTGTTATTAAGTTCGAACATGAGACCACTGGTCTGCAAGTCAAGTCCCTTTAACACTAGGGCTAGACTCTATTGGCTGAAAATAATATGTTTTTGTTAGAAAAATTATAACTTGACATTATTTTTGAAGTTACAACATTTGAGGAAGGTAGTATTGAAGCTTCAGATATCAACTTCATTGAAAAGAGTTTCATCTGCAGTGAAGAGTTATTACCCCATCATCCAAAGCTGAAGTGTGAACTGTTATTTTGCCATGACCAGTTTTCTGTCCAATATATAAATATTAACAAGACAATGGCAACTAGTGGCCAGGATTACAATCAATGTAACCTGTCGCTATTGAATTTTTGACCAAAAATTCAAAACACAAACGTTTTGTAATTAAGCCATCAAAGAATATACGTACATGAAATCTATATATAATCAACTAAAAAATCTACACGAGTTGCTTTTGACTGGCTGTTTGTCACAAAGTAAAAAAATAAAATAAATGTCACTCATTAATTATTTAAATAAAACCTATGCATAGTACAATTTGGTCTCTATGGGCCGGTAGAGACGGCAAGCATCATATAACTCTGCATATTCTGAGAGCCAACTTAGGGAATATAACCAGCCCATTCGTTCATGCTTGTTTTCTTTTTAAGTTGATATATATAAATATATATTCATATATAACTGGTAGACATATAATTTAGGCAGAGGAACACCATCGCCATGCAGAAGAAGGAAATGGATAAGGAAATCGCGCAGACGGTTGAAGACGAGAAGACATGGGAGGTGACATGGGGAACATTTGGGAGAGAGCTGAAGAAGGAAGGCTTTATAGCTGCTCCAATGGTGGCAGTCTCAGTGTTGCAGTATCTTCTGCAGTTTGTTTCCATGATAATGGTTGGGCATCTTGATCAGCTCTCTCTCTCTAGTGTTGCCATTGCCATTTCTTTCACCAATGTCACTGGTTTTAGCCTGCTTGTAAGCCATCTTTCTTCTTCTTCTCCAATCCCACATTCACTATTTTTTTTTCTTTCTTGAATGAAATTAATTTTCCTTTTTCTTGGCACTAAAATATGATGTCTTGCAGTATGTTACCTTGAATAAGGGGTCAATTATTGGCGTTACTTATCAAGTTGGCCATATTATATATACAAGCGGTTGCCTTATCAATATCTGCTGACAGTTTTCTTTAATGAGCCGTTCACGTGGTCTCTTCTTCAAACATTATTTAGATTAGATACATTATGCTTATTAATTAGGTTATTAGATTATTATGACAGTATGGGGGGAAATCAGGATGGATGTTGTTGGCGTACACTTGATAGTTGACACATCGCCAACCACATTCAGTCTTATTGTCTTTATCTTTTGGCCGCTATTATGGCCAATGTGGCTCATTTGGGAGTGATTCTATATAAGTCAATAATCACTTTCTATGGAGAATCATTTCTCCATATAAATCACTTTTAGTGGTTTTAAGTGATTTTACGAAGAAGCACAAGGGATGTGCTTCTCCTCAGAATCACTTAAGTGATTATATAGAGAAGCTCATGGGAGGTATTTATCCCCATAAATGATTATGGCCCATCCATAATCACTACCAAATGAGAATGACTAAAAGCACTTTCAAATAATAAAAAACGTTTTCGACAGTCATTAAAAAAAGAGTTAAAAGTTAAAAGTGTTTTTGGGTTTTTGAGTGTTCTCTCAAGAAAAGTTTCCCAGACACTTTGAATTTTAATGAAACTTTTCATGCACTTAACGAAATCTCTTTCAATGAAAGTGTTTATAAGCAGCAGTGTTTTTTGTAAACACAATTCAAAACATGCCCCTATCTGTACGGTTTCTTTATTTAAAATTTATCTTTCTAAGTTAGATTCGGTGTAAAATTGGTATGTCGAATTTTGTCAGTGAAAATTTGGGTGTTACTAGAATCGCTTTTTTCTTCGCCGTCCTCTTCCTTACATATCCATGGACATATCTACCAATTAAGTACTGATGAATTCATTTGTATTTGTGGATCAGTCGGGAATGGCTGGTGGATTGGAAACACTATGTGGGCAAGCATTTGGAGCAGGACAATATCACAAACTTGGAACTTACACTTGCACTGCAATGCTCTCCCTTCTCTTGGTTTGCCCCCCCATATGTGTCCTCTGGATTTTCTTTGACAAATTGTTACCCTTAGTAGGCCAAGACCCCCTAATATCCCTTGAAGCACGCAAATACTCTGTTTGGCTGATCCCAGCACTATTTGGTGGTGCAATTCTCAAACCGTTAACTCGCTACTTGCAGTCTCAGAGTTCAATTTTTCCAATGCTCCTGTCCTCCTTTGCCATTCTAGTTTTCCATATACTTGCAACTTGGGGTTTTGTATATAAGGTGGACTTGGGAAGCAAAGGTGCAGCCATTGCCTTTAGCATGTCCACTTGGTTGTATGTGATATTGCTGTTGTTCTATGCTTTAATTTCTTCCACGTTTGAGAAGACCCGTATTACATTTTCTATGGAGTCTCTTCTCCACATTCGACAGTTCTTTCGCTTAGCTGTCCCTTCGGCTGTAATGGTTTGGTAAGTTCTCCTCATTTTCTTTCCTTTCGATTTTCATCTAATTACTTTTTATGGTGAATTACTAGTTTGTTGTGTTCATTACCTCATTGGCCCCTCAGTCAGTCTAACCTTCAAATTAACCGTTTGTGTTTTGACATAGCACTTGGTAGGCCAAGAGTGTAACAGTTTGTAAAGTTACAGTTGCTTTTGACAGATCTTTATTTGTGTTTATGCTTGCTATATATTCCCAATTCCAAGTACTTACAGATTTTATTTTGTGTTGCTTTGGACAAAAATACAGTCTTAAATGGTGGTCATGTGAGCTGATTATTTTGCTGTCCGGCCTTCTACCAAATCCGAAGCTGGAGACTTCAGTACTTTCCATATGGTACATCCTTCAAACTCAGTACTTGACCACCTTTTATTTTGACAAGAGGAAGAAGAAATTACATTATCTCTCAGCTGATGCGATCAAACTTGTGATTTTATAGCCTTACAATCTCTACATTGCACTTCACCGTATCATACGGATTCGGAGCTGCTGCGAGGTATACTCTCAACATTTTAATTTCTCACTCCATTCTGATTGAAGAACAAGAAAACAAAAATACAAAACAAACACCAAAAATGTTACAAAATGGGCCCAAATGATTCTAGTAAACTAAAACATCCAACGGTTTTACAGCATTCGGGTGTCAAATGAATTAGGAGCTGATAATCCACAAGCAGCTCGAGTGGCTGTTTGGGCTGCCATGTTTCTTTCTGTCACCGAGGCAATTATTGTGAGCACAACTCTCTTCTTCTGCCGCCATGTTTTGGGGCATGTTTTTAGTAGTGAGAAGCCGGTCGTCGATTATATTGCAGTCATGGCACCTCTCATTTGCCTCTCAGTTTTTATGGACAGCTTACAAGCAGTTCTTTCAGGTTAATTATTATTTATCTTATCATATATGGGAGTGTGAGCAATGCTACATGGATTACATTCGTGCGACGTCTTACTTTTTTAGTTTATTCAGTAACTGTCGTCTATGAGATTTGAACTCGGAAGATCTTTGAACACATTTCGGATATATAAGACCTGTTTTTCTCTGTTTTTGTTGTATGCATCAGGGATAGCCAGAGGAAGTGGATGGCAGAGTATAGGGGCATATGTGAATCTTGGGGCATTTTATCTGGTTGGACTTCCAGTGGGTGTTGTGCTCGGATTTCCTCTACGCTTAAGGGGGAAGGGCCTTTGGATTGGAATTGTGGCCGGATCCGTTGTGCAATCAGCTCTTCTTGCTCTTATCACTGGTTTCACCAATTGGTCAAAACAGGTTTGTGAGTCCAATAATTTCTTTTCATTATTCCTTGGCTAATTATATTTGCATCCATCAAAACATTCCCTGAACTTGTAGCTAATTTTAAATTTCCCCTATGTTTTTTCTAATAGAATAAATGCCCCTTGAACTATTAAAATTGGCCTATCTTTCTCCCACCCATTAAATTTTCTCATTTTTAATTCAATTTGCTGTTAAAATACAAACCAATAAAAACTGGATCCCGATGATGCAACTAGTGTGGGCCTCTTTAAAACATTGCCTTAAAAAACCTCCAAATAAAGGAAAATCCAATCGAGGAAAAAGAATACCACTGCATGAACAAAAAAACATTTCTCCTAATAAACCGCCCTTCTATATGTAGCAAGAAGGTGAATCTGCTTCTAGTTGATTGGCAATGAATCCAAAATTCAATACACTCCATCGAGATCGACAACTTAAACTTGAGATGAGACAATCTGACATGTTATATTACTTGTTAGAACAATAAACTAAACTAGACACTCTCATATCAAATTAATTAATTTGTATTTGAATAGGTCTAAATTTGCCGTGTGATAACATAACATAACAACTTTTTGGCAAGAGAATTTGCCTTACAAACATAAAGTACACACATATAACCATCTCTATACGTATCTATTGCAGGCAAGGAGGGCAAGGGAGAGGGTATTCGTGGAAAGGTTATCAGGAGACAGCGAAGCAAATTGAATGAAAAAAAAAGAACTTTTAAAGTCATAGCTTGGAGCCGTTTTTTCTGCTAGTGTTTGCAGTTTTAATTACATCTTCTTTGCTCAAATTAATCCGAAGGCAAGAAAAAATGAAAGTTTAACACATACAGTTGGCTCCATTCCAAATTTGTCCATCATGATAAACCCTAAACCCTAAACCCCGAAGCCTGCCCTTTCTGAATCCTTGTACTCAAGAGAACCAGCTCTTATAAATGTATATATATATAAATGCTGGTGAAGAAAATGGGATGGAGGCTTCAATTGAAGAAAGTAGGCCTTAACCACTTGGCGCCAATTGTAGTAGATTAAAGAGTTGCTGAACTGAAATGTGATTGAATCAAGGAATTGGCCATTTTGATATGTAGAAATTCAAACAAAGATAGGAATTGGTCCGCCGGTTCAACCCTGATAAACTATATACGCCTTTTCATCCTTGGAGGTGAAAGTTGTTATATTTATCTATTTATTTCAATTTCCAACAATGAAAAAAGAAATGTATTCTAATAAACTATACTGAAGAGCTTCAAACAACCGTGCGATGCTTTTATTTCTTTGGTTCTTTCCAGTAGACTAACTGTGGAGGAACGGAAACAACTGTTGTTCTTTGTTGTTTATTATTTTCTTATTAGTTTACTGCGTTTGTAGAAGGATGAATTTAAGCTTGAGATATATCAAGATCATCCAATGGACCTTAAAGAAACAAAGAAATTTAAATATATAGAGTTTCTGCAGTAAACGTTACCCCATCAATATGATCTACAGCAGAGGCCTGAACACTGTTGCTTCGCAACGACAGTTTTTCTGTTCCAATAAAGATATGATCTACTATTGAAACAATATCCAAAGTTTCTATCATCAATGATAAGAGGGTTCTTCTGCGGGGGAGGTCTTATTCAAACTTTTCCTTCATAAACTATATGCTTCTTGTAGGGTTCTTTTTCTTTGTTTATTTGTATTACTTTTTGGTATGTGAAAAATTGGGTGCAAATACAATTATATCATTTTTATTTTTTCCTTTCTTAAAACTGTTTGGGCCTATATTCCAGGCGCCAACCTAATTGATTATTGGCCCATGTCGAAAGTAGGAGTTTGGGCTTTGTTTAAAGACAGAAATCAGCCCAGATGGTTTTTGAGGCCCAGACCTTTGTCAAACAATTAGCAATGATTAAATCCACAGATTAAAGATTAATTGCCATTAAATGATGATTTAATCTGGACAAATCAGTTTCTAATTGATTTTAGGATTAGGCCCAGCTTTTAAATCCCTCCAAAGAAACGCAAAATTGGATCATAACCGTTGATCTCAATTCCAGAGTTCAAATCAATAGATTTTTTGGGAAGATCTTTTCTCTCAAAGGCCCATGTGACTCTGAAAAAGTCAAAGTCTTCAACTGGGCAGAGGAAGTGATGGGGAGCTAATAAAAACAGGTTAACAAGAAGAACACTCTACATGACCATTTAAAATGCCAGAAAAAGAGGGCGGCCAAGTTTCCTTTCTATGCTCATGAGGGCTTTGCATCAGAGCAGGTTGTGTTTTCAAAAAAAGCAAACAAGAAACATGAGAGTTGTTTGCCATGAAAAGCAAATGGACCATCATTGAAACTAACTGTTGATGGTTCTTTTTGCCAGATTAATAACTCCCCCCTTTTGCATTGGAAAAGGAAAATCCTTTTCAAAAGATCTGCCCTCCTGATATTAAAGAGTAAACCCTCATTCAGATTCTCTATAAATATAAGAGGAGGTGAACAGGGTTTAGGACAGCCAAAAATTCAATCAAAACAAAAACTCTCAAGTTATACTGACAAATTCAAAACAAGATCATTCAATCTCAAAAGCCTTTAGACTCTGAAGCAATCAAGGCACTTGGTTTGAAAATTCATCCGGCTCCTAAACAAAACAGGCAGAACTCTCAGACTTCTGAATCCAATCCAATTCAGGAAAGCAATTCACAAAGGAAACGAGATTTCTCTCGTTACAAATTTGGTTTTGCACAAGCCAAATCAAGCAGAACTCGGGTTTTTCATAATATGAAAACCTCAACAAATTTACAGAGATGCCTTGATCTCTCAGAATTGCCAGAATAGCTCTTGGATGATTCATAATCAAACAGAATAGGTACTATAGTGCAGCTCCTGGTCAGCAATCATCAATCCAGCCACTTCCAGCCCCGTCCAGACTGAAGAGATCTCAATTGTGCTCATCCAACAAGCCTCTCCATGGCTTAAACAGATTAAAGCTCTGCCAATCTAAACATTGATATCGATTTCCAACTGAAACCTCATCAATTGAAGGTCCTGATGTTTGAATCCAGCATAGATATATCCAATCCAGCCTGAGTCAGAGGCAACAATCCAAGCAGAAATCGAAGCCCAATATTCTGTTGTCCTTTCATACATGGCAATTCCCTTTTGTTTTAAGTTGTGTAATAGACAGTTTCTTGAAATAGTTTGATTTATTTTCAATATTCATTTTGGCTAGAACTACTAGTTTTACTGTGAGAAATTGTGAAGTCCTCACCAGCCTGAGGCAAGAAAAATAACTTACTTGGGAGATATTCCTGACCCAAATTCACAATCACTTGTTTAAAGTCAGTAACTTGGGGCGCAAGTTATCTATTTTTCATAAGTCTGTTAGGGTTTTTAACTGGTGACAGTCGCACGCTCGCACACCAAAGAAAGTTGACTAGGTAACCACAATGGTTCTCAAGCCAATGAGGAACTATACCCTACCATCACAGGATTAAATCAAAACGGGTGAACAAAAACACCATGGATATTGGATAAAGTAGGTTGCTGAATTCATTTGTATTTGTGGATCAAACAATCAGGAATGGCAGGTGGATTGGAAACCCTATGTGGACAAGCATTTGGAGCAGGACAATATCAAAAACTCCGAACTTACACTTGCACTGCAATGATCTCTCTTCTCTTGGTTTGCCCCCCAATATGCCTCCTCTGGATTTTCTTGGACAAATTGTTGCCCTTAGTTGGCCAAGACTCCCTAATATCCCTTGAAGCCCGCAATTACTCTGTTTGGCTAATTCCTGCACTATTTGGTGCTGCAATTCTTAAACCATTAACTCGCTACTTCCAGTCTCAGAGTTCAATCCTTCTGATGCTCCTATCTTCCTTATAACTGCGTGTTGGGGTCTTGTATATAAGCTCAAGTTTGGAAGTAGTGGTGCAGCCATAGCCTTTAGTTTATCCACTTGGTTGTATGTGATATTGCTAGGGTTCTATGCCATGCATTCTTCAGCCTTTGAGAAAACCCGCCTTACTTTTTCTAAAGATTCTTTTCACGTTGGAGAGTTCTTTCGCTTAGCAATCCCTTCTGCTGTAATGGTTTGGTAATTTTTCCTCTTCTTTTATCTTTTCAAATTCTTATATATACATGATAAATTCTCCAATGCTGACATATCGTGCTTGTCCCAATTACTCACATATCTTAATTTGCCTTCTTTTGACAAAAATATAGTCTTAAATGGTGGTCCTGTGAGCTAATTATTTTTCTGTCCGGCTTTCTCCCGAATCCGAAGATGGAGACTTCAGTACTTTCCATATGGTATTATATATTTCACTTTGAGTACCTGATCATACAGACTACTGTTAATTTGAAATGAGGGAGAAACTGATTAGCCAAATGTGCTCAAACTCTCTTGTATTCTTTGTGATTATATAGCCTTACAATCTCTACGTTGCACTTCACTTTATCATATGGATTTGGAGCTGCTGCAAGGTATATATTCTAAACATGTTAATTTTTGAAGTACATATATTCTCTCTTGCATAATGTATACTTAGCTAAGAGAGTGTTATTACCTACCGGTTAGTGCATCATACTCTACTAGCAGTTACAAATATTAGGTCCTCATCAAAATACTAATCGATTGGGAGATGTGCTTGGAACAGTCGTCCACAAAACGTGAGGGACTCGTTTTCAGCCGTTGATGCATGTGGGAGTTCACATTGGAAAAGTCTTCTACTCGCATGTAGATGACTGTTCGTAGCATTCTCAATCGACAAGTGTCTTAAAATCACTCGAATAAAACTAAAAGGTGAACTATTAATTACCTGTATTCGGGTGTCAAATGAATTAGGAGCTGGCAATCCACAAGCAGCTCGGGTGGCTGTTTGTGCTGCAATGTTTCTTTCAGTTACTGAGGTAATTATTGTGAGCACGACTCTCTTCTGATGTCGATATGTTTTGGGACATGCTTTTAGCAGTGAGAAGGAGATCGTTGATTATGTGGCAGTTATGACACCTTTGATCTGTACCTCAGTAATTAATAATGGACAGCTTACAAGCAGTTCTCTCAGGTTCATTTATTATCTCTTTTGTATTCTCTTTCTCTATTGGGTACCAATAATGCTACATATAAAACACAGTTTCAGACCATATAATAGACTATATTATTAACAGAATAGACCACATATGTGGAGAAATTTTTCGGTGTGATGGTAGTACCACATGGCATGCCAACAAGTGTATGAGGCTATCTAAACCCTAAACCGTAAATGGTGAACCCTAGATCTAGTCATACACATGCTGAAATTTGTGTAAACTTGTAACACCACGTTGTTATGTCACATGATATTACCGTTACACACAATATTTTAAAGATACGATCTCTAATTTTGTAAGTGTCCCACATCAGGAGTAGCGAGAGGAAGTGGATGGCAGCATATAGAGGCGTATCCGAATCTTGGGGCATTTTATGTAGTTGGACTTCCGATGGGTGTAATTCTTGGATTTCCCTTGAACTTAAAGGGGAAGGGCCTTTGGATTGGAATAGTGGTTGGCTCTGCTGTGCAATCAACTCTTCTAGCTCTCGTCACCGATTTCACCAATTGGAAAAGCCAGGTTTGTAAGCCCAACCAGATTCTTATATACGTATGTGATTATACAAACATAAACCTTATATGCATAAACATCTTTCTTATGTATAACTGTTGCAGGCAAAGAAGGCAAGGGCGAGGGTATTTGCAGGAAAAAAGAAAATAACTTTAGAAGTTTGAGCTTGTAGCCTTTTCCCTATTGCTATTTGTAGTCATTGCATCTCTTTTTTCTTTTTATTGAGGGATGGATGATTAGAACATGAGACATTTAACAACATAATGAAGGGAAATATCACTAGACCAATAGCTAGTTGGTTCATTACGTTTGCTTCTTATGGTTTCTTTAATACATGATAGTTTAGTCAAATTAAATGTTGGGAAATTTTTTGTGGGTTATGATTATTTAGGATTTTAAAAAATCTTTCTAATAATCGTCCACCATTCTCAAAATGAACAAACATTTCTAAGAATACAAAAGTTTAGGGTTTTAAAGCATTTTATAAAAACTTTCTTGAGCAAGTTCTTGAAAGCAAGCAATATTGCGAACAAACAAAGTTGGCTTGTGGACTTGAACCTTATAGTGACAATGCGTCAAAGTTAATCAAGATGGCTGGTACAAAAAATCCGAAATTTTGATACGATCAAGCTAAGTGACTCACGAACGTCCTCCAATTGGAATTACTCCAAAATTCGTCCATTTGATTATGTTTTGCTCCAGAGGAAGTCGAAAGTCCTATATTGGAAATATAATTCAAAGTATCAAAATTCTTCCAAAATATCAACCAAAATATACGAAGAATGGGATTAAATATATGATATAAAATATGCCCATCAATGGCTAAGTAGTATTAGTTTGAACTTGCAATCTTGTACAACTAAACACACATATTTCAAACACAAGCTTTATAACCTTTTATATATGTGTTTCAAAAGTCGATGTGTATGTGGATTGGCCTTGTGTTTGTATCCAATTTCATGAGTACTCTCTAGTGATTAGCCCAAGTCACATAGGAAGCAGCACCACCTCTTAAACTCATATAGATAGACATATAGTACCCTTGTAACTAAAATCATATCTATTAAGCGTCATAACAACTTCTATTTAATCCAAGTACCAAACACTTTACCTTGGACATAGATAATAATAAGAACAATTGTCACGTACCTAAATACGAGGCCAATTTTATACTAAAATACTGAAAATAACAAAGGTGTATTATAATAAGGATTTCTAAATGCCCTTGTGACTCATAAATTTTCCATGTTTTAAAACAAATAAACATCATAGAGATTTTTAAGTCCAAATATTTATTCATAAATAAAAGCTTATTTACAGGTAAGCTTAATGCCATAAGAATAAAAATCAACATCATAGGTATAGCCAGGGAGCTTGAGGTAACCAACTATGGAATCTCTCCGCAGTTTTGTGATATGAGTTTTGAAGTTTGTTGATGCATGATTTTCACACCAGCAATTAGAGTGCGTCAAAACCTGATCAAACCTTCCTAAAGAGTAGACTTGATTTTTAGAGGTCACACTTCCGTCGACTTCCTCTTGCACTTAGGGAGGTCAAGCCTGGTAGACAATGGTTCCAATCCTTTGAAATGGAGACAGGCAATGGTCACTGAAGGGGTGGTGATCGATCCACCAACCACCCTCGATGCTTAAGCTAGTTTTCTTCCTCAAACAAGATTTGAAAAGTATTGTACTTAACTCTAGAGGGGATTTTAGTTACATCTTTTGGGTAGAAGATACCTCATTTTATATTGGGATGATATGACCTCTTCTCTGTCCTTTTCTGATGTGGGACTTATGGGTTCTTGATGACATGGCATCCTAGAATTGGATGCATGGTGGGAACTTGACACGTGTTCCCTTCCATTTCGGGAACAACACGCATTCTGGGCCTTTGACGTTCTTAGGTCTCTTGGGGTGAGATGCCTGGGGTAGCGTGTTGGACAACAATCGTATGGTTGCTACTTAGGCATGGGTGGCCTTTCTCTACTTTGTTTTGGCTTGGGCAACCTAGGGGAAGGCTAGTTCTAGCCTACCAATCATTAGGGTCTAGTCACTTCCTTAAATGGTTTAGGCATAAGTCCCTTAGGCTCTTCTAGGCGGACCTAATTAATATTTGGTATCAACAAAAGGCCCCAAGTCCTTAAGAAGTCCCTCTGGTCGATGACTTCGTTAGTTGTGGTAAGGTTGGCCCATGCCTTGAAGAGCTTTCTCAGCTTTCCTCTCATTTTTTCTTTCTTTTCCTTTTCTTCTCTGCTTTTTTGAAGCCCCCAAGTCCTTGGTCGAGAAGGAATCTCCTTATTTGTGGGGTGCTCGGGCCCTTCACGCACCTTCGGCTCGATAATGTCGATCATCCCTTCTCCGGATGCCCTTTTTGTCCTTTTGTTTGGTCGCGGAGTTGTGTTTTTTTCACAATGATGATGGGGTGCGTCTTTTGAGCCATAAGTGTCTGAAGCGTCCCTCTCCAGCTTCGCCTCCTTTGTTTAACCATGTGGCCTGCATTATAGGGCCATACTGCTTCATCCACGTTTGTGATGGTTCCATTCTTGGCCGTAAAAATAAAGACCTTCGTTTCCCGAAAGTCTTCATTTTCGTCCTGAGTGTTTTTTTGGCGTGGTAGACTGTGCCTTGTACTCCTCTGTTCAGTTTTTCTGATTGTTCTTTGTTGGCTTCATCCTCTTGCCTCCAGTATATATTTACTTTCTTCATGCATTTTCTTGCCCTTATTTAGTGCTTTCTTTATGACTCATGTATTTCTTGGGGAAGTGTCTTTATCCCGGGGGGCACTGGCCTCGCGGGGCCATTGAGGAATGCACGACGGGAACAATTGAGTCGTAGAGGGCCTATGGTGGTGTCATAACTCAAATTTTTTTTTTCTTCTTATGGAAGTGTGAGGTAAAAGAAAAACTAGAACTAAAACTAGAGTAACAAGAAACATGAAAATTGAACAGAAACTTTTATTTGAACCAAAATAATTTACATTGTAATTTTGCAAGCAAAATAACAGGAAAGAAACACTCTCTTAACTTATTTTTCTACAACAAAATATCCAAAAATATCTACAACTCGTTCTTCTTGTTTCCAGGTCATAAACTAAACCTCATATCCGAAACTTGCAACAAATTTAATAAGGGGTGATCACTACAAGCTCAATAGGGGTCCTATGTCTTATATGATTAGTGAGAGTAACAATATGTAAATTATGCAATGCATGAATGAACTTCAATTCTACCCAACCCGTTAATCTATATAATAGGGGCAAGTAAATCTGCACGTCTCATAACATGCATTTTATCACTATGATTCTAAATGCCCTATTACATTAACTAACACTTCCAATTTTCATATTCTCATTTTGCTAGTCGTCTTGTCTAAACCATTGATCTCCAAGCCCAAATCACCAATCGACAATTATATCACCGATATCCTATTCTACTGTGCACACAAGCTCGCTTGAACTTGGTTCCTGCAATGGTTATACTTAACTACACAAAAACTTTTTTCCCTTTTTCATAACCCAAGTGTGACTCCTTTACTCCATAACTCATGATAAATGATTCATGAGAATAAAAAACCTTATAAAAGCATGTGATTCAATATTTGTAACTCAATTTGCATAAGTAAAAACATTCTAATAATTCAAAAGATATAGCAAAGATTCAATGATAACAAGAAAATTTACTTCAAATAATTCTAGGCAATTAATCCCCGAAATTCCCCTACCTTACTTCCAAGCTAGCTAACTCTTTCTTTAAGATTTGTCGGGCTCTAACGACGTCCTTGAGCCTAAATGTAAGCTTAAGCCTTCCTTTTCCAAAGCACAAAACTTATTTTTTTCTTCTTTTTCTTCTTGAGAATTCTTCCTCTCCCTCTCTTTCTTTCTACAAGTAAAGTGAACTAAAAGCTCATATGAAAAATCCTACTCAAACTTCAACTATTTATAGGTGAAAAAGTCACGATTAAAACCTATTACTAGATCTTCCACCTCGTCTTTATAGCTGGGATTAGTCTGCCATATAGATTGCTTACAGAGCAATCTAAATTCATCACCAACAACCACCTCCTCCTATAGACTCTCCACATCTTGCCTAGCCTTTCCACTTCCTCCTTCAATCTTGCCACCGCCAACTTATATAGCCTTCACTAATAAGCACCCTAGAGTGCTTACAAAGCATGAAGATATTTTTGAAAGAAACAAAATAAGAGAGAATGAAGAAGCCAAGAGGAAGAATGAAATAATTGGCCGTAGGGCTTTTGTGAAAGCTGATGTATCTCATCTTACATATAAGACGAAACATTGGGGTCATCGTATTGGGCTAAAGGGAAAATAAATGGGTTTGCAAAAACCCAAAGAATTGGGATTAGTCACTACTGTCGGCGGTGGATACCCTTGGGTCTCACCTAAAAAAAAAAAGAATTGGGCTGAGTTAAAGGACTAAAATATTTATTTATGTATTTATATAACATCTGAATTTCTAAATCTTTTTTTTTTAAAACGTGTCTTTATAGGTGGTCCTTCGAGTTCTGGGAGTTCGTGCGGTTGCTTTGCTGTTTTAATACTTTGTATAGTCCCATCCTTAATTAAAAATGGGAGATTCACCACTTTGGCCAACACTTTACCCCTTACGGGCCGACCCGGTGTGAGTGGGGATTAGTCTGGGTTGTGGTTAAGGCTTAAAGGTGCCACCCATAGTTGGGGCCCATCCAGGACCACCTCATGGTTCAGACCAAAAATAAAAATAAAAATGGGAGATTCACTATTATACCAAATATAGAAGCCCAAATTATAAAAAAATCTCGTACAAAATGGACTTTAGAAACATACTCAAAGCCCATTTATAACATAACAAAAATGATTTTAACTTTTTTTAAATGACAAAACTGTCATTGATTTCTTAAAACAAACCCAACTCAAAAACCTCATAAAAAAGCCTAAAACATTCAATAGGGCATCAAAGTAATTTAATAATCAAAATTAAATTCAATAGGGCCAATCATCAATTTTTAGGTTTTTTTTAGGTTTGTTTTTAGAAATTAAATGGTGTATGATTTATTTATAGTTTTAGTACTAAGAATGGACATATGACTAAATATCTCATTAAAAAAGATCCTTTTTAATCTAGGGGTTCAGAATCCGTAGGCTAGGAAAGTGTTGGGGAGCCTAGTATCCTTACATAGCCCTCCTTTCTTGCTCCTAATATTTTTGTTTCTTCTGCTTTTTCTTGGAAGGTTTTTCCTACTCGTTCTTTTTGTCCCTTATGCACGAGTTTGCGAAGTTATGTTTGGTCGTAGAGGTGGGTTAGATTCTTTGGACGACATACCGTGTCACGAGGACAATTGTGTAGAAGATTTAGAGAGTGAGAATGAGTCTTCGATCGATTCATCAAAGCCTACTATGACCAACCTCACAATTGTATTTGAATAGTTAAGGAGATGTCACGAGGAGAACATGAGATTAGTACTCCAAGTGTGGATTTGGATTTCTTTCCTTTTGAGGAGTCGAAGGGAGAGACGAGACGAGCGAAGGCTTTGATCTGGGGACCGAAGGTTTGGCAATAACCACAAAAGTACCTAGCACATCTCATATCTCCTATTGTTCGTAGTGTGCTATTCACGGGCAAGAGGTGAATCGGACCAAAAGTGGCCCATCGATAACTTTATCAATGTGATCACTCATGAGGACATGCATAATTACCCAATGTCTTTAGTATCTATGAGTCGGTTCACCTTAGAAGACCTCAGGAATGAGTTAGCATGGTCAATCTGCTAGAGGGTTAGGTTAGTTTCATGCAGAGCCCTTCAGCTACGGGTTGTGCCTTCCTCTCCACCCCTTCTATCAGTTCGTTCTGGCAGACATCAGCGTCGCTCCTACTCAGCTAGATGGATGGTGAGAGCCTGGAGCGTGTTCCCTTCCTTCTTGGGAACATCGTGCCGTGGTGGGATACGATGTTGGCCCTGTTTCTAGCTCCCCTAGGGTGAGACACCTAGAGTAGCGTGCTGGTCCACAATTGTACTTATGGTCGTTGTTTGGCCTTGGGGGGCCTTCGTTCTCCTTGTTTGGGACTGAGAAGCCTAGGCCTAAGTCTTTTGGAAGGGCCTAATTGATATTTGGTATCAACAAAGTTGATGAGTCCAAATGTACCATTCATCGCATTGTAATGTGGTAGAGATCTGAAAAATATATATATATTCAGAGAGCTTCCATTGAAGAATTCCTCAATTTAGTTTATTTGATGGACACCTTTGTAGAGTCCACTCCGTATTGTATTTCACTAATTCAAACTATTTATGTTTTAGATAATCATTCAAAGATCATCTCTATAAAAAAAAAAAAAAAAATCACTTGAATCGTTCAAAGTTGTAAAAAAAAAATCAATACATTTAATAAATAAAAAATTTTGAAAAAAAAGTGTGTTTTTTTTTTTTCCTTGAGTGAGAACCTTTTTTTTTAATCACAAAAGAAGTTCATGCTATGCGAGGACAACAATTTATTATTACAATATGTATTCTTTGGAAAAACAAAAAGCAGACTTTCTATATATATAAAAAAAATTAATTAATTTTTTGATAAGGTGGAAAGAAAGTTAATTAAATACTAGCTTGTTGTGAAAAAAAAAAAAACAATACATTTAATAAGAGTTAATTTGGATTAAAAAAAAAAAAAAGCTTTGTGTGATGCATTGATGAAATTGTTTTAAATGTATGGAAAGTGATACATGTCTTGAGTAAAAGGGAGAAAGACCAAAGAAAAAAGTTAAAGAGAAAGTTGCTAGCATTTCCCATATATATATAATAATTGGTTTGATTGTGATTTTGGTAGAATGGAATTCCTCTATTCATATGGTTTGTCTTCATACTCTTTATGCCCCCATTAATGCGTTCAGTTTGGTAGGTTTCATCTCTATAAAATTTATCTTTCAACATCACATTTTCTCTTTAAAAAGGGAAACTAATTTTTTACACTTCTTTCTTTTCGAACCTAAATTATTAAAGTAGCTAAATAGCTAGCTAGAGTTTGATTACTGTCGGTGAGGATCGATGGAAGAGGCACTGTTGGAAAGGAGGAAAGAGTTGACATGGGGCAGTGCCCTTGTAGAAGAACTAAAGAAGGTGATGAAGATGGCGGCTCCGATGGTGGTGGTGACTTTGTCTCAGTACCTGTTGCAGGTTATTTCGATGATGATGGTTGGACATCTTGGGGAACTCTCTCTTTCTGGTGTTGCTATTGCCACCTCTTTCTCCATTGTCACTGGCTTCAGTCTCCTTGTGAGTTTGTAATGTTTTTTCTTCTTAATTTACTTTCTCTAGTGTTTCTTGATTTGTACATGTTTTTTAAGGACATTTTCTACTGAGAAGGGCGATAGTATACTTAACTCATGCACACTATACGGATACTAGGACCTTTCTTTCTTGGGGCGATAGTATACTCAACTCACGCACACTATATGGATGCTAGGACCTTTCTTTCTTGATTTGTACATTCTTTTAGTTTGTCTTTTTTGGTTGTAGTTATTGTTGTGTTCTTAATTAATGAATATGGAATCAACCAAAAACATGTACAAATAAATAGCTGAAGCACAAAAAAGCTCAAATAAGGAGAACTGGTCATATACACTCCCCGTTACTACTGCCATGATGATTAAGCACCAACTTGAGAAGACAAATAAATTTAAGGGTGAAAGTTGATTGAGATTAAAGTATGAACATATACATGCATGTCTGTTTAAGGTTAATTTCGTCAGGTTGAGAATTGACATGGTTGGAGGTTTGGAAACTTTATGTGGCCAAGCATATGGAGCAAAGCAATATCAGCAGCTTGGAACCTACACATACTGTGCCATAATTTCTCTCACTTTGGTTTGCTTACCAGTGTCTCTCCTTTGGATATTCATGGAAAAACTGCTAATATTGTTAGGCCAAGACCCTTTAATCGCACAAGAAGCTGGCAGATATGCAATTTGGCTCATCCCTTCACTATTTGCCTACGCCGTTCTTCAATCGTTGGTTCGATTCTTCCTAGCTCAGGGCCTGATTTTCCCAATGCTCTTAAGTTCATCCTTGGTTCTGCTTCTCCACATACCTCTATGTTGGGCTCTAGTCTTTCCGTTGGGATTAGGAAATATTGGCGCAGCTTTGTCCACAGGTTTATGCAATTGGTTGAATACAATCATCCTTTTGACTTACTTGAAGTATTCTTCAACATGTGAGAAAACTCGTGTCCACTTCTCAACTGATGTTTTCATAAGCATTAAGAAGTTTTTTGACTTGGCCATCCCCTCTGCTGTAATGGTTTGGTAAGTATTAATTCCCTTTCTGTTTCTTTTTTCGTTATGAATATGTAGGTATGTATAGGGTAACATTTTCTTGTCAAGCAAAATGGTTATATTGTCGGACTGTGAATTTAGAGCGCATGTTCAGGCAAAGATCAACGTAATCAATAGTCTTTATTCACAATTTGGTAACACAAGATACAAGACTGTGCTTGTGTTTAATTGTTTGTGATTTCCTGCTTTTGGCTTGATCAAGCACTGACATCTACTCTTCCTGCTAATAATTGTAGTCTTGAATGGTGGTCATTTGAGCTGCTTATTTTACTCTCTGGGCTTCTACCAAACTCGAAACTTGAAACTTCAGTGCTTTCTATTTGGTATGTAATCTCTTATCTTTCCTTCTATATGGTTGCTGATTATATATGTGTGTGTCAGTGTAGTTCTAATACCTCCCAAACTTGTGAGCAGCCTCACAACAACTTCATTGCACTTCTTTATACCATATGGTGTTGGTGCAGCTGCAAGGTTTGCTCTAAATCTCTCTTCCTGAAACAATCCGTCTATGTGCCAACAATTTAACGCCTAATACTCTTTTTGATGAAATACATTTGCCATTTTGTAGCAACCGAATTTCAAATGAATTAGGAGCCAATAATCCACATGTAGCTCGGGTAGTTGTTCAGGCTGCAATGGTTCTTGCAGTTACTGAAGCTGTCATCGTGAGCACAATTCTCCTCTGCTGCCGTTCTGTGTGGGGTTATGTTTATAGTAATGACATGGAAGTTGTCAATTATGTCAAGCGACTTTCTCCACTGCTTTCCCTCTCACTTTTCGCAGACAGCTTACAAGCAGTACTTTCAGGTCAGTGTATTTGATCAGGATTCATCCCTTAACCTCGAGTCTCTTGGACTTTGTTTGGCAAAAGTTACGTACAACTAAACATGGAACATGTGTAGGGAAACATCGTCTCTAACAGTCTTACATGTTTTGTTGTCAAGCCATCAATCTAGACAATTGATCTTGTGAACTTTTTCCTAATACTTTCTTTCAAATTGGTGTTCATGCAATACATAACATATCAGATATCTGGCAACAAACCGGTATTAAAAATCTTAAAACTTCATTTTCAAGAGTAAAGGGAGGATCAAATGATATTCTTACAATTTACAACCTAACCAAGGTAAGGCTGTTCATTGATTTATTACTTTGGACAGGGGTTGCTAGAGGATGTGGGTCGCAGCATATAGGGGCCTTTATAAATCTTGGTGCATATTATATAGCTGGAATTCCGGTTGCCGTCGTATTGGGTTTTCTTCTACATCTGAGGGGAATGGGGCTTTGGATCGGAATGATGACAGGCTCTTCTGTACAGGCATTGTTGTTCATTCTCATAACGTCCTTCATAAATTGGCCAAAACAGGTTCGTAGTGTAATGCTTTCCTTTTTTGTCAAGGTGCCTTTGTTATTGTCATATTTCAACACAAATTAACAACTTCAACAATTGAATTGATTTTCAATATAAATGGTGCAGGCAACCAAGGCAAGGGAGAGGATATTTAAAGATTCATCTGCTGGGAATGTGTTAGATTAAATCCACGTATGTGCCCAAGATTTCAACAAGCAAATTGAAGTCATTTCAGTCAACTACAGTGTTCTGATTTGTGGGCTCATATATAAAATATGAGAACTATGAGATGATAAAATATGAGAATTATGAGAGAATATTTGTTTATAGAAATTTTCTGTGTATTCCTCTCCTTGTAGGAGATCCTATTTATAATATAACGGAGCCTTAGTGGCCAAGTAAATAATAAATTCATATTTCTATTTATAGTAGGAAATCAAGAATTAAAGTAAATCAATCACAATTATAATAGGAATTCTTGATGTGTAAGGAAAGTAAGTCAATGGTCCACAAGTCACGCCAACACTCCCCCACACGTTGGTGCATAAATGTCGGCAATGCCTAACTGATCCAGTGAATTGTGGAATGCTCTATTGGAAATTGTCATTGTCAAAATATCTGCCAATTGATCCTCTGATTTCACGGAAGGAAACTGAATCACTTTAGTCTCAAGCTTCTGTGTGATGAAGTGTCGATCCACCTCAACATGTTTAGTGCGATCATGTTGAACCTGATTCTGTGCAATAGCAATAGCAGCGTTGTTGTCACAAAAGAGATTCATTGTGGATGTAGGTTTATACCCAAGTTCAGTAAGCAACTAACTTAACCAAATGTGCTCACAAATCCCTTTAGTCATGCCTATGAACTCAGCTTCTGCACTGGATAAAGCTACTACATTATGTTTCTTGCTGCCCCATGTCACCAAATTACCTCCCACAAATGTGAAGTAAACCGATGTGGATTTTCTATTTATTACACTACCTACCCAATCTGCATATGAATAACCATCAATATTCAGATGACCATGTTTTGAGAACATAAGTCCTTTTCCAGGTGCAGACTTCAAATATCTAAATATTCGAAGAATTGCATTCATATAGTCTTCACTTGGAGAATGCATAAATTGACTGACAACGCTCACCACATAAGCAATGTCTCATCGAGTATGTGACAAATAGATCAATCTTCCCACTAACCTTTGGTATCTTTCTTTGTTAGTTGGAACTTGATCTGGGTATTCTCCAAGATGATGATTCTGAACAATAGGAGTGTCCACAGGTTTGCAATCTAGCATTCATGTGTCTGTCAACAAGTCCAAGACATATTTCCTTTTAGAGAGAAATATGCCTTGTTGTGATCAGGCCACCTCAATCCCCAAGAAATACTTGAGTCCACTTAGATCCTTCATCTCAAACTCAGTAGCCAAATAGTCTTGTAGGTGAGATATTCCATGTTTATCATTCCTAGTAATAATCATATCATCAACACAGATTATTAAAGTTGTTACCTTCCTTTCTGATGTTTCAAGAACAGAGTATGATCTAAGTTTTTCTGTTTGAAACCATTGTTCTTCATTACCACTGTGAACTGTCCAAACCATTCGCGTGGTGACTGTTTCAATCCATACAATGCCTTTCATTACCTATATACTGTTCCAGTATGAGTAGTATTATCTCCAGGAGGAATGTCCATATACACCTCATTCGTGAGTTTGCCATGCAGGAAAGCATTCTTTACATCAAACTGGTGTAGTGGCCAATCCAAATTAGCTGCAAGGGACAATAAGACTTTGACGGTATCCAACTTTGCAACTAGTGCAAAGGTTTCTTCATAGTCTATACCATATGTTTGTGTGTACCCTTTTGCTAGAAGTTTTGCCTTGTATCGCTCGATAAATCCATCAACATTGTGTTTTATAGTAAACACCCATCTACATCCGACAGTCCTTTTTCCTTGTGGTATAGTCTCCAGTGTCCAAGTCTGATTTTTTTAAAGAGCTTTTATATCCTTTTTTATAGCTTGGACCCACTTAGGATCTCTCAATGCTTCAGAAACCTTGGTTGGAATATGCATAGCAGACAACTGATGCACAAAAGGCTTAAGTGGTTCAGACAGCTTCTTAATGGATACATGATTTGCAATTGGATACTTGGATGTCTTGCCAATATCATGTGAATAACGGTTTGGTGGCACAAGTCTAATAGGAGTAGTTAGCTTAAACATATTCTCAGGAGATTGGTCTGTTGGTACTGTTGAGTGAGAGAGGGGGGTCTTCGTCTTGTTGTTCTGAGTTGTCTGTAGGAGTAGGACTCAAATAAAAAACAGTTTCACAGAGGTTAGGCGATCGTTTGTTGTGCATGGGCGATTGATCGCTTTTTGGAAGAGAGCATTCGCGCATGTCAGACTCGGGACGATCGATCGTTTCTTGGCCGAGAGCAATCTCGTGCTCTAGAGCTCAGGGAAATTAATTGTCAGAGCCAAAATGATCTATCACTTCTGTGCAGAGGTGAATGTCTTCATTTTCCAAGTTGCTCCAATTGCGCTCTTCACTCCGTATCTCCCCCTAAAGAGTAGAATTAGATGTTGTGTCATGGAAGTGATGACAACATCATCCCAGTTATGACGAGGAACATAGCCACCAATGAGAAGAGCACAGTCTATTTCAAGGAGATGAAGATTCTTCTGTTTGGCAACACCATTTTTTTATGGTGTCTGGCGGCAAGTTGTCTCATGAATAATGCCATGTGTTTGGAAGTAAGTCTGAAAGTCATGATTAACAAATTCTCCACCATTGTTGGAGTGAAGAATCTGTATTCGAGCATTGACTGTGTCTCCATCTGTTTGTGAAAGAATTGGAAAACACTTCATTCTTATTTTTCATCAAATAAAGCTATGTCATCCTTGTAAAATCATCGACGAATGTGACAAACCAACGAATACCGGCATGAGTAGAAATAGGTGAAGGTCCCCAAACATCAGAATGAATTAAAGCAAAAGGAACAATAATTTTAATCATACTTAAAGAATAGGATGCTCGGTGACTCTTGGCTAAAATGCAAGTGTCACATTTAAAATCTGAGTTCTTAAATACATAAAATAACTTGGGTAATAAGTGTCTCATATAACCAAAAGAAGGATGCCCCAAACGTCTGTGCCAGAGCTAAATCTGTTAGTGTTTGTCATCAGACGGATGCTTCACACTGTAGGCACGTCCCATACTGAAGTCATCCACATAGTACAACCCCCCCTCTTTTAGTACCACGTTTAATTATCCCCTTGGTGAGAATATCATGTACTAAAAAAAAAATGGGATAAATCAATGCACAACAATTTAGTTGCTCAATTGCTTGGCTAACATACATTAATTTATTAGACAAAGATGGAATGAGTAGAGTATTGGAAAGGGACAGAGAAGGTGACAGGGCGATAGTGTCAGCCCCTGTCACAGGGTAGCTAACTCCATTTGCATTGACAATACTTATGCGTCGGGGTGGAGTGGTGAGCAAAAAATCATTCGTGTCAAAGGTCATAAAATCAGTGGCGCCCGAATCAATTATCCAACCAATAGTGTCTCTTAGATCAGAAGTATGAAATACATAACTGCAATTACCTGAGTCATCCGAAGGCACGGAGCTATCAGTAGGTTCTACGTAAACAAGGCTAGTTGGGGTTCGGTAGAGACAAGAGCAACACGACTGGAACTACTAGTAGTTTCTCTGAGCTTGCGAGCGAGGAGGTCCTCCCACCATTCAGGATAACCGTTCAACTTAAAGCAGGTGTCACAAGTATGTTTGGGGTTGCCACAGTGAGTTCAACCACTTCCATCAATCGAAGCCTTGGGACGAGAAGGTGGGATGGTTTTAGGAGGTGGCGCACCAGCAGTAGTTGCATATGACTAGATCTAAAGGTGGGCCGCAGTAAAGGAATTATGGGGTTGTTGTAACATCCCGGTCCAAAAAAAAGAAGTAAAATAAAATGTTTTGAATTAATTAAGGTTTTTGAAAATTTAAAATATTATTTAATTTAAAAAGGGTCAAAAAGGTCATTTTAAGTTCGGGAAGGAATTTGGGAATTTCGATTGTACCGGTGCGAAGAGCACGTCGAAACGAGTCCGTAGACACGTAGTGGGCTCAGATCGGAGTTATAACGAGGAAAGTACGATCTAAATACTTGGAGGGGCAAATTTGTAATTTGGAAAAAACTGGTTTTAAAACCAGAATTTC
>NW_018922094.1:10660-48039 GCF_002207925.1 Prunus avium | reverse complement strand
TGGCTATAGGAGATAACTTTTGCTTTTACCTTTCTATTGATATGGTCTTGAGTTAATGAAGGTCAGACCTCAAGTTTCAAAATATGTAATCTGGGAACTTGGGAAAGCTATTTTGGCTTATTTTATCTCTTGGAATGATATGGGCTTCTTTTCCAATTTTTAGCAAGTGGAGCCCGAATGGCCAGTTGGGCTGATGAGTAAAAAATAAGTCCAAATGTATTTTGGCTAGAATGGAGAGTTTGGCCAAAAAGTGCAAATTTTGGTACAAACAACTACTGACGTGACACATTTGTTGCCACGCAGACTCACTCATATGATGCCATGTGGTCCACATATATTATTAAATAAATAAACAAATATTAGTTAATTAATTAATCTCTCTCTCTCTCTCTCATCGAACCCAAAACCCCAGCTAACTCAACCTCTCTCCTTGCTCTCCCATCGCACCCAGAACCCCCCACTAATTCTCACTCTCTCCTTGCTCTCCCGTCGAACCCAGAACCCTAGCCAACCCTTCTCAAGACACCCAAAAAACTTCTCTTTTCCCCTGACCACCCACAAGACCCCCATCTCCTCCTTCCACCCCCTCAAAACCCAAAGCCTAACCCAGCTCACAACTCACCCTTCACCCTCGCAGAACCCAGTTGCACATCAGCAATTAACATACTTAGTAACAGAAAGATTGACGGCATGTATGAAAGTAGTAAGAAAATCAACTTTATTTATGCGATTGAAATGAAAATAATTTGATGTATCAAACTCTAAAAGTCAATAAATTATACCATCGTAAAGTGAAAATTATCTATTAAATTAATATAATTTCTAAGCTACAACAACTTATTAATGAAATTAATATTTAATGTGAGGCCCTACCGTCGCCCACTTAGCTCATGCCAACATAGCCCTCCTTTTGAGATAAAACTCCACACGTGGATGGGTTCACGGGCCTCATCAACACTGATGGACAAAGGTTATTAATGTTAATGGGTCATATAGTTTGTTGAAATAAAATTAAAAAAGCCCAGCACCCCTGGCCAGCCTTTCCCCATTCACCACCACCACTGTTGGAGTCTCTATCTCTTTCTCATTTTCTTTCTCTCACTTTCTCTCTCCTCTCTTGGCCACCTAGGGTGTGTGGTGACTTATTTTGTTCTTTGTGAGGAGAGAGTCGGTGAGAGGAAGAAGGTATGGAGAAATAGAATGAAGAGAGGACAAAAAAAATATATAATCATGGTAATTGCAAGCTCTTGGAAGAAATACACAATCAAAACATTGCGACATATAATTAATGATCTCTCTATATATATAATCAAATACACGGGATCCTTATATACCAATCAACCTTGCTATATTACATAATTATTGATAACATGAAAAATAAATAAATAAAAAGCAGGGTCTGAAAACATGAACTAGATGAACCTTTTATTCCTCTTTCTCCTGAAGTAGTATAGACTTGATCAGTTGTTGCTAGTGCATCCAACGTGCGTACGGAGACCATATGTAAAGCAAATGAAAAGATGCAAATAATGATATATATATCAGTAAAACGAGGTGTATATCAATTAGTATTCAGTAGGGTGGACGAGGAGGAGGAGGACCCCAAGGGGGTGGTGGCCTGTAGGGGTCTGAGTAGGGTGGTGGAGGAGGACCAGGCGGTGGAGGGCCTGGCGCGTAAGGTGGGGGTGGAGGACCAGGTGGATGATGATGGTGATGATAAGGTGGCGGTGGAGGTGGAGGATAGAATTCCTGCCGCGGTGGTGGTGGAGGCGGCGGGCCATAGTGGTGTGGAGGTGGAGGAGGCGGTGGCGCAAATGGATCAGGTGGTGGAGGTGGAGGCGGATTTCTCCTTCGGAAGGCCATTTTCTTTCGGAAAACTTGGTTGCGATAAATTAGGAGATGTAAGGTTGAGAATTGGACGGTTTTATATAGGCTTGGAAAATGCTTAACACCTAAGCTTTGTACTTAATATAAGTAATTCTTGACATATTCGTCCAAAAAATAATAATAATTCATGACATAGACTGTTAGTTGGAAAAGACTGGTGGACTGAAAACGTGTGCATCATGGGTCCATGGTTATGAAACCATTCACACGAGTAACGTGGACTAATATGTCAATTACTCATTTCATTGCACTTTCCTAGGCTCAAGCTTTTCAAGGCACCAAGTTTTTTTCTTTTATATTTTCTTTTTCTTTTTTTTCTTTTTTTAATGTAACGATAGTCTAAATTATTTTAATCTAATGTATAGAAAGAAGACTTGAACTTGGGTGAAAATAGAGGAGTTCACTAGCCTAACTCATGTCAGGGATCCTGAGCCTCTTCATTTAGGGGGGTGTATTCAATTAGGTTTGTATAAGATTTTGAAAGATTTTTTTTAAGTGACAGATTTCCTGGAATTGTATATATAACTCCTATAGGTTTTACCCGGATTTTTAATAAACTTGCATAAACTTTTATTATAGACTTCCATACTTTTATATGAACTTTTGTTATAGATTCATATCAATTTGCATAGACATGATCACTTTTGTTATAGGCCTGCTGAACCACGCTTGCAGCTTGGGCAGAAGTAGAAGCACCGGATACTGTCGAGAATGGACCCCACTGAAAGCTGTTTTGGTTATATGATTCAAGTGCGTTGAAACCTGCGGAGGTGGCATTACTCCTCCCTGTATTAAATGTGTTTTTAGTAGCTATTTCATGCTTTGGAGTCTGCCGCTACTGTGAGGAATTCCATGCAGTGGCTGACTTGGAACCATTCATAGGTGGTGGAACTATTTCTACAGCAAGAAATGGTTCATGGCAATTAGGGCAAAGAAGATTATGATTAAGATAAATTCTGAGATACTCATATTGCATTTTGCATTTATGACACACGCTGACAAATTTATAACAAGTTTGAAAGCAACGCTGAAAGAAAAATATGCAGCATTCATTCGTTGTAGTTAATTCTCATTGTTGTCATTGTGGCCAATATCTCTCCACATGTTCAAAGCTATACCAACCCTCCATTCATTAGCATCTGCTCGTTGTTGTTCATGTGTTTGGAAAACTAGTTCAAGATCCCCTTCATTAACCGGTAATGATGAAGATGAAGATTCGTTCTCCAATTCAATAGGAAACTCGTCTGATCGACACTCCTTTCGAAGAAAGTTGTGTAGTCCAGCACAAGCTAACACTAACTCTGTTTGTGTCCTATATGGGAATGGAGGTGCAGACTTGAAAATTGTAAATCGTGATTTAAATATACCAAATATCCTCTCAATCGTGATTGAAAATTGTAACTCTGTTAGTTATCGTTCATTTTGATACATTTCATAAAATCTAGTCCACTCTAATAATCTAATGGTTCATATTATACCACATCAGATTAATAAATTTTGTATTTTTATTTAAAAATTAACGACGTTATCCCTTTTCTGCTTTCAGCAACCATCCATCTTCTCTTTCCTTTTTTTTTTCTTGTTGTTCACCCGTTTTACTTTTGTTCCTGTGATGGTAGGGTAAAGTTCCCCATTGCCTTGAGAACCATTGACTAGTCAACAAGTCAACTTTCTTTAATGTGCGAGCGTGCCACTGCTAGCAATAAAACTCCTAGCAGACTTCCTAAAAACAGATAACTTGCGCCTCAAGTTACTGACTTCTAAACAAGTGATTGTGAATTTGGGTGAGGAATATTTCTCAAGTAAGTTCTTTTCTTGCCTCAGACTGGTGAGGACTTCATAATTTTTCACAGTACAAAACTGGTAGTTCTGGCCAGAATAGATGATAAGAAAGTAAACTATTTTCATACAGAATTCTCTTTTACAAAGCTTAAAAGCGAAAAACTGACTCTAAAAAGACAAAAAGAAGACTGGACTTCCATTTCTGCTTGGGCAGATGCCTCTTATCCGGGCTAGATTGGGTATGCCTATGCTGGACTGGACTATTAATAACTTCAACTGGTCTGTTTCAGTTGCAAATCGATGCCAACGTTCGAGTTTGGCAGAGCTTTAATCTACTTCGAACCCTGGGGGCTTTTGATTGGGCAGAATTGGGACTTCTTCAGTCTGGAAGGGGCAGAAGTGGCTGGACCTGACTACTGGGCTTGAGCTGCACTGTGGTATCTATCCTGATTGATCAGCGCTCTTCATAAATTTGTTGAGGTTTTCATATTTGTAGAAACCTGAACTTTGCTTGCTTTGGCTTATGCTGAACCAAATTTGTAACGAGAGAAATCTCGTTTTAAATGATTTATTTCTCTAAGTCTGAAATGAAATTGGGTGTCTTGATTGATAGATGTTTGAAGGCTTTTGAGACCAAGTGATCATTTTGAGTTTTTGTCTTCGGTTGATTTTTTGGTTGTCTGATTGATTGTCCTTTGCTCTGTTTACCCTCTCCTATATTTATAAGAAATGCTTTTTAGAGTGTGGGTTCTAATTCTTTTAATAATGGGCGGCAATATTTCTCAAAAGATCTTTCATTTGTAAATGCAAAGAAAGGGGGTTTTATCAATTCTGGCAAATAAGCACTTCAAAAGTCAGTTCCTTAGGCAATCACTTCCCTGCTTTTGATGGGGAACCTAACCCTTCTTTTAGTTTAAATGCTCCTGTAAGAGTTTTTCAAACTGTGATGGTAAGTTCGTTTTTCCAGTTTTGAACAACTCCATGTTTCCTGCTTATCTCTTTTTAAGAAAACAAAGTCTGCGTATCCCTCGGAAATGGAGCCTTCTTTGGAGCAGAAAAATATCTCTGAATATACCCAAGGGATTTGACCTCTCTGGCAGCAGAGTTTTTTAAGAGTCGTTCTTCTTTATACCTGCCCTTGTTAATTCCTTATCAATTTCAGTCGAAATTGTTGACTTTTCCAAGTCAGAGGGTCATGTGGGTTTGTTTCTTCCTTGGGCTTCTTTTCTTAATCAAAAAAACCTGCCAAGCCCAATTTGGGTTACTTCGAGGCCCAAGTCATTCTCGCGGTTTTGATAGTTTCTGGGCCTCCAATGTTTAGGTCGAGTGTATAGTCTTGGCCTGATTTATTTGTTGGGGGGCTGAGTGTGTCAAATTTAGGCCCAAACACTTGTCAAATCTTCTTCTTATTGGGTTTTGTTCTATATGTTAGGTAGGTATTAGTTTTAGTGATTGGGTTTGTGAAATTTTATGTATACATTGCATAAACTAATGAATGGGTTTGTGGAATTTTGAATGAAAAGTTTGCCTTTGTAGTTCAACTACGGAATATATAAAATTTGGGGGATTTGTGCTTCTTTGTGAACTTCAACGATTGTGACTGTGAGCCTCCACCCGAGTTTAGCGATGGCTCTTTGGGTATGTACGGAAGCTAGCGGTGGAGGAGGCGGCACCACCGCCTCTGGGTCACTGCAAAGAGCTCTACCAAATCAACATCAAACCCCGTACAGCAGATCACATATAGGCCTATACACCCAGCTCTAAAGAACAAAGTTTTCACCGGATTCAATTTTTGAGAGCACACTATTTTCTTTGTTTCTGATTCCATCATCTGTTTCTAATTTATTTATCAGTTTCAACATAAGCAAACTTATGAGTTTTGTTTTGTGTAAATAAAAGAACTTCTGAGTTCGTAAGTGGAGAACGTAATTAAACGGCAGTTAGTTTGGAAAAGAAAGGCCCAAAACTTATTAACCTGATGTGGTATAACATGAAATGGAGTGGACCAGATTTTATGAAATGCACCAAAATGCTTAATAAATGTAGAGACTCGAGATCCCTCATGTCAGCCTTATTTTCCTTTTCTTTGTTTGGGTAAGAAGACAGGTATCAAATTTTCATTCTATTATTCAGCATTTGTTATCTATGAATTTTTAACGTAATCTAACAAAGACGAGAGACTGAGTGTCACAAGATCAAAACATTCTCGCTCCTTAAATTTTATAAACACAATCGAAGATTCTTAATTAAGCAGAAAAGTAGAATTAACAGAACATTCTAATGGTGGAGATGAGACTGATAAAACATCACGCGCACACACTTTATTTCTTACATACATGCACATACTACTAAAATACTAAAGTACTGGTAGAGATGAGACTGATATGAGGTGATACTAAGGTGGTGGTGGAGGACCAGGTGGTCCCGGAGGAGGTGGAGCAAAAGGTCCACCCGGCGGTGGATGCCCTGGCGGGGGTGGAGCAGGAGGCCCTGGTGGAGGTGGTCGTGGCGGTGCAGGGTCCGGTGGTGGAGGAGCAAACGGGTCTGGCGGTGGTGGGGGTCCTGGTGGATGTGGATGATGGTGAGGCATATTTCTGACGAGGCCTTGCGCAAAATGAACTATTAATTTATAAGTTTTCAAGTGTGTATGATGATGAGTTAGCATTTAGCACAAAACTTGCTTATATAAATGAGTTGAAAGAAATGTGTAGAAACCTGTAGAAGATTCTAGAGACTGGTAGTTGTGACTTGTGGATAGTAAACGTGTAAAAGTTAAACCATGGGACATCATTTTTATAGAAAATATGTTCCATTAACCATTACTTTACTACGTACCTTAATCCAAACATTTTTCTTAATTGACTGGGATTTTACACATTTAAAAAACCGCCGACCATACCAGAAAACACACAAACAACCGACCATTTATATGTACACGTGTTAACAAAACAATATGAGGTTTCGTGAAGATCGATATTTCATGCCGAGAAATTCAATGCATGATTTATTTGTTGACTATAGTCGAGTAGCCACGTGTAATCTTGTGACTGGTGAACTTGGAAAAATTCGCTCTCCTCGTTGTTGAGATCTGCTGCACACCATGTATTGGATGGATGGGATGAGATGAGATGGGTTTGGAAATTACCAAATTATATATATATACTAAAACTGAATCCACCAAATCACTGTTCCTAGACTGTAGCTTAGTATAGGGCTAAACCAAATAAACCACAACCACTGATCAATTCCAATGGGTAACAGAGGAGAGGAGAACCACTACTCGCCAACTTCTTTGCGTGGAAGGGTTAAGCACATTTCGCGAGACTGTAATGAGGTGTTATAATGAGCAGAGCAGGTCCTTAATAGTTATCTGATGGAAGTCCATAAAATATCGATAGTTTCAGAAATATCAGTGGTCCAAGAACAAGGAAATTTCTATGGAAATATCGGGAAACTATCGATATCGGTAAAATTGAATGAAAACCATGGAAATTGTAAGAAAAACTTGAAAATTTTTATTTAAACTTTGAGGATGTTAATTTATTTAGTCAATTATCTATTAGTTTATCACAAAAAAAAAAATTGTAAGGAAATGCTTTGCACGATGGGTTTAACTGATTTAAAATGATTATATAGTGAGCTGACAAACACTGTGAGTGTAGAAAATATGTAGTAATTAATGAAATAAGATTAAACACACCATAATAATTTATTTATAATGATTTACTACAATATTTTACACTTTATACATTGCATGGTAAGATACATGAGTGACTTAGTACCACATAGAGTTACTGTGAGGTTCAAACTTTTCACTGTACGTTTTCATCATCTCTATGTGCAGAGTAAGTGTATTGTGAAGAGTATAGTCATCAAATTATAAATCCCCAAAATAGTTTTGCATGTAGTTGTTAACATGCCATCCATATGGATCCGAGATTGGTTGACGTTGTCCATATAGCGATATTTTTGATATTTATCAATATGATCGCGATATTTTGGCCAAATGTTGTTGAAGCGTGTGAGAAATTATCGACGTCGATATTTTTCAATATTATTCTCGATATTATTGATAATTATACGATGTGTATGGATATGTTACAAAATATCCTAGACCCGAAAAAAACTATAATATCCTCGATATTTTGTCGATATTATCGATATTTTATACTTTGGTTACAACAAAAAACTTGCATATCAGGAGGTCAATATTGATTTGTTATCCTAATCAATCATGTTCTGAGGAATAATTTTTCTACATTACAGAACTTGATTAATTAAAAATAACAAACTAATGTTATCCTATGACATGTAAGTTCTTCTCGTTGAAGGAGCTCTGTACTCTCCTATGTCATGAGTCACTTTCAGAAAAGAAAATGGAGCATAGCTAATCATGACAAGCACTAGAGCTGCTTTCAAAAGAGCACTAGCAAAAAGTCTCAAAATCATAAAGTGGCAAACATCCATGCTTCCTCCAAGTTGATGATGCCCATATATATATCATATGTGTATAAAAGAGACATCTCTATATGCAAGGTCTAAAATATTAATGGTTTTGGAAATATCAGTAGTTCAAAAATACGGAAATTTCGATGGAAATATCGGGATATTATCGATATCGATAAAAATTGAATAAAAACCACGTAAATTGTAAGAAAAACTTGGAAATTTTTCTTAAAACTTTGGAAAATGTTTATTTAATCAATTATCTAGTACTTTATCACAAAAAATTGGAAGAAAATGCATTACATGATGGGTTTAACTTATTTAAGTTGATTATATAGCGAGCTAACAAACACTGCGAGTGTAGAAAATATGTAGTAATTAATGAAAAAAGATTAAACACACCATAATCATTTATTTATAATGATTTACTATAATATTTTACACTTTATACGTTGCATGGTAAGATACATGAGTGACTTAGTACCACATAGAGTTCCTATAAGGTTCAAATTTGAGTTATTTACACTAACACCTCCTGAGGTTTTTAGTTTTTTCACAAAACTCCTTGAGGTTTTATAAATTACAAGAACACCCCTTGAGGTTTTAAATTGTTTTCACAAAACAACTTTTCATTGATTTTTCATCCAAAGAGTGATGATTTTATACAAAAAAATTCTCCAAATGACAAAGTTGGACTTTAAGATGAGATTGCATATACTTCATTGAGGTTAATTTTGTCATTTGCATAAGTTTTTTTTTTCAATGAAATCATCAATTTTTTGTCAAACAATCAACGAAAAGAGGTTTTGTAAAAACAAACTGAAACCTCAAGAGGAGGAGGGGGGGTTCGTGTAATTTTTGAGACTTGAGGAGGTTCTGTGAAAACACCAAGAAACCTCAGGGGTGTTAGTGTAAATAACTCTTCAAATTTTTCATTGTCTTCATCATCTCGATATTATCGATATTATAGCGATATTTTGGCCAAATGTTGCTAAAGTGTGAGAGAAATTATCGATGTCGATATTTTCCGATATTATGGATACTTATACTATATATGTATGGATATGTTCCAAAATATCCTAGACCCACTTTAACCCAGGGTATTTTGAAAGAGAAGTGTTAATCAAAATAAATTGATGATGAAAAGTTGGAAGAAAAGTTGGTGTGTCTGTAATTACTTCTTTGCATACTTACAAATAAATGTTATGCCCTATGCCCTCTTCATCCATTCCTTGAGAACCGCGATTTGGTTTTGTCATATCTTTCTACAGAATAATCTGACAAACATGGCAGAAAATTTGTTTTATCAATCAATCGATTACTTTCAACAGAATGATCCGATAAACATGGGCTAGGTTTGATGAAGATATCTTCTTCATCACATGTCATTTGAGTTCAAGTAGAGATGATGTTCTCTGATGTAATCAATTACTTCATCTGCAGTCAGATATTTTATCGACAATCCTCTTGAAATGCAATCCCTGAAATACATTTGTAAGTTTTCAGTTCCTTCCACATTCCCCTTAATATGTTCGTCAATGAAATCACATTGCCTTTACCTTATTCTTGTAGAACTTATTTGGTTCGGTACAAGTTCATCCACGATTCTTATGTTGCCCTGTAATAAAAAAGAGAAGAACTAACATCAAATGGACCAGAAAAGCAGTGGACTGTAAAGAAGCTTCAAATCAAAACTATTCAAGAAATTAAAGGTTTTGCACTATTTCAAACCATTACGAAACTTTCGATTTCACAAATTAGACCAATTTCGACCCTTGTATACAATACCAAGTTGCATAATTTACATTCAGAATATCATAGGTGTAGAAGAGAGAAATATCATTTGGGGTAAAAGTTAATTGATCTAGGTGTGTAACTAAGATAATCCAGTGTTTTACAACCATTGAATGACAATTTGATTGACTATTACAATATATGAGCCAAAAAGCACTGAAAAAAAGTCAAGAGATGTGATTGATTACCCTGTTCTCTTTCAAAATTTCATCATTTGAGATAATTTTATCAACATCTTGTCCCTCCCTGCGAATGCAAACCACACCATAATCTCTGCATATGCCTCTGACCTGACCAATAAGGACAAATGTTATGTAACATCTTCTTCGACCAGAAAAGGACCAATTCAAAGGGATTAATTAAACCGTACCCCACTTCATGTGTGATTGTTGTTGAACATTATGACCAAATATTCTCCTAAGAATTATTCAACACCTTTTAAGGTTACTGAACTAAGATATGAATAAAACTCTCCAGATGAAGTCGTTGTATTCTACAGTAAGTTATTAATACAGGAAAAATGAGATGGTTATCTTGTGAGAATAAACTACACATGACCACTAGAATATAGAATTACAGACATACCTGTTCAGCAATCCAAACTCCAGGAATGCCAAAAGAGTGGAGTAGATCAGAGCCACACACAAGCATGCACTTAAGAGATTCTATCAATAGCAGACACAGAAGTCAATCATGTTGCCTCCAAATTAACAATGAGCAGCTTCTCAAAGGAAAACGAACGACAACAGTTTTGCAAATCTTACCACTGGGTATCAGCCCAGCCTAAGAAATCCTTGACTCTAGACAGAACAGTTAAAATGCGTTGGAAGCTACTTTGTCTTGCCTGTAAAATTGGTTTATAACTTCTATTTTTTAAGTACACAGAACAGAACCCTAATGGCAGTAAATAAATAAGTCACATACTGCACAACAGAAGCATCATCTCAGATTCTAGAGAATCTGTACAGTGGAGTGAGAGAGAGATACCTCCCAAGGATCAACCATTATAAATTCTGAACTCTGGCAGGCTAGATGGCACAACTGTATACGATGTTCAGCAGATATAAGGCCCTACACAATCAACCAAGTGACCATGTCAGTGCGTGGCAATAGAGGGATATGTGATATCTGATCATATGATCTAACTACAGCACTTATTCAGGCATAAAGTAGTAATAAACCTCATAATTGCATTAACAAACTCATTCGAGTAACGTACGTAATAAATAAATAAAATGGAATAAATGTGTTGCTTCTACAACCCTGGTTGAAAGGGGTCCATGAAGAAGTTGAGCTATGTGAACAACTTCCTAATGCAGCCTCATCCCAGAATTCTGTTAAAGACTGCTGTGCATACTATGTACCCTTGTCCATGTGCTTATGAAAGCTCTTTTGATCCCAATGCCTACAGAAATGCTATTAAAGGTTACATACCTTCTTATTGTATGCATCATTAACAGGTGACATATAACCTCCAATGACACAAAAGCCTTCTGAATTCAGTGCATCTCTTGCCAGCTCTGTGCACAACAGCAAAATTGATCAAAATATACAATTGATCTGCAATTTCCAGTGCAAAAATGAGCAAAAGATCCCAAAGTCATAAGTAGAAACTGAAACGCAAGAGGCCATTACCAGATTCAAATAGAGAGCGCAATTCGCATATATGTAAATTCATATGTTAGCTGTCAAAATGAGAAACTTACCGAACATTCGTAAATGCATAAAAGTAGGAGGATTGAAACTTCCAGTTGCTACTAGAACTACATACTTCTTGTCCCTAGTTTAGATAGAGACAGAGATAGACAGTTATCATATTTTCAAAAAAATTACACCCCCTCGTATTAATTTTGTCAACCTTGACATCCATGCTTGAAATTTAACCAACAAATGCAGTTCTTTCCAAATGAAAATGTAATGCAATTCTTCTGCAAATTAAAATGTAATGCCCTTAAGATAGACAGGACTAGGATTAGCTAAGTCACTGATCAAAACAGAGAAAAGCATAAAACTAAATATATACATTCCTTTTACTAAAGTTAAAAAGCAAAATTCAATCCTTGGAAGGCAGACATATCCAACGATTCCACTAGTAACATAAAACAGAGAAAAACAGTAAAATAAAAATGACAATATGAATGTACTTGTCGTCGCGATTAACCAAATGCAGAGCTAATTTACTAAGAGGCAGAGGGATGTCCATGGCACCTGAAAAAGTTTTAAAATCCATATTAAAATGTATTACTACAAAAAAAGGGATTCGCTCAATGTTTTCTCTGTTTGGGTTGATGTTGAGGATATGTCATTTTCTGCAGTAAAAATCTTGTTCAACTAGGAAAAAAGAAAACAACAGATAACAAATGAAAAAGTAATAGGTCTCTCCACATTACAAGTTACATATATTATCTGTAGTAATTTAAGATTAAATCAGAAGAAGAAAAAATAAAGCACAAGCAGTCTAAGTGAAAATTAACCCAAATCAGAAGCTAGTCCAAGACTAATATAAAAGTCTCACCTTGTCTGTCTGCATATGGCTGGTCTATATAGATTTTAGAAGAACCTGCACCTAAGCTTTGACTAAGTTACTTAAAGATACATATACTATTTGGCAGAGAGGAAACTGATTTACTCTTCCAAATTAATCAAGTGGTGAATAACTAAATAAAACAGAGAGAGAAAGTTTGAAAATTTGTTTTCACGCAGAACACCGAGAATCTGCAACTTCTGTTTTTTTATTTCCAGGCAGCTTCTGATTGAGTTATTCCAGTCAGATACGCCCAATCCCATCTGTTACCTAGCTAGTACCAAAGCCCAATGGATCCATGGTAACCACTTATTGATGCGTACTCGGCCCTCCTACTCATAGACCCAAGAAGCCTCCATCTTTCACCACATTCCACTTCATCTACATGTGTCATTTTAACTTCCGTAAACAATCATCAATAATACTACTTGTAGAGAAATTATAGAATGGTACTCGAGTATGGTTATGTGGGATAGCTTGTACATATGTTATAATATGAGTGGATAATATAGTTGATAATTCCCCTTTGTAGGAAATAGTATCAACAAATATCCACTTATATTATAACGTGTGAACAGGTTATACCAAGTGACCGTATTACCAAAATACACTATAATTACTCTTATTTCTACCACATTTACTAATCACCTTATTGATCACCTCTTTAATAGAGGTGAGCCACACTAATGTATGTGGGACCCACTTGTATTAGATAGGTGGTCAACAATATGATCGAATGTGGTACAAATAGCAACACTCAACAATAGTTTTAGGAGTACCAAGTCTTATTTGACTCATGTTTAATATTTCATTTATTCATATTTTTGCCCATTTTAAACCTGATTTATTTGTAATTAATAAGTGATTGTAATGTGATGTAGAATTTTTTATACATCAATGAGGGAGGGAGGATTCCAACATTGAAAGAGAAGTATCACTTGACTAGTAATTAGTTGGTCAAATAAAATTGATGATGAAAAATAGTTGGTGTCTGTAATTACTTTATTGAAAACAAATTACAATTACTTCATCTCTATGACATTGTTGGAAGCTTATATTTAGAAATCTTTGGGCCCATTTGATAATCATTTTAATTTTTAGTTTTTAATTTCTAGTTTTCAGTTCTCATTTTTAAGAAATTGAAAACATAAAATTTTTTTGGTAACCAATTCTAGTTTTCAAAAAAAACTGAAAATTGAAAACTATTTAAAAGTTATTTGGTAATTGATTTAAGGTTTTAGTTTTATGTGGAACTTGGAAATTGAATTTTTGGGGATCAAATTTGAGTTCATATAATGAAAGTACATGTTACAAAGAGTTGGTAATATTTTTCAGTGAGTTTTTTGGAGTTAGGATGATTTTTTTTTGGGAATTTTGAATATGGAGGTCCCGAGGTTTGGACTGGGTCAACAGCATAATGTAAGAGTCGAGCGCCCGAGTCCAAGTTGGGAGATCCCAAATAGCGAGTTTTGGTACTTGGAGTGCAATGCATGTGTGGTGCTGTGAAATTGATGAACAAGAAAGGAAAACAATTAAAACAATAACTAAAAACTGAAAGCACTTTCAAGTTGTTTTAAAAAATAAGGGTGATTTTAAAAACTAAAAACGAAATTTGTTACCAAACATGTTTTTCAGTTTTTAGTTTCCAAAAAAAAGTTAAATGTGAAAATGAAATAGTTATCAAACAACTCCTTTGCAATATGTATTACTTACAATGTTTTATGCCCTAGTTATCACTCTCTCTCTCTCTCTCTCTCTCTCTCTCTCTCTCTGTGTGAACACTGTTAATCTGCTAGCTCCAAATCAACTTGTGCCTTGTTGCCTTGTGTGCTGGGTGGCTATAATTTGGCGGCGGTTGGATGGTGGAGCCCTTGTTTGTCGTCCTTCTCCTGTTGTGCAAACGAGTTCACACTTCACACCAATTATTCACATTTCCCAAGAATCAAGGTTGATAAAATATATTATATACATATATGAATGGGAATTAGATTATTTAAGCAAGAAACCCAATAATATTTGGGGAGAGAGAGAGAGGCACGGGGCTGAAGGTGTGATGACAGAAGCATAGAGAGCACAAAGGAGAGAGATGCTGCCTGCCATGTCGATGTCCATGCATTTCTTCATCTGTGCTCTCTATCTTCTGTCAACAAAACCTGGTGCTTCTTCTCTCACACACATATGATATGACATATTTAAATACGTATAGGAAATTTAAAACAGGAGTTCAACTTCTTAATTATATTAAGACTCAGAAAGGAAAGCTTTCCTTCTCCTCCTTCTTATCAAACATATACCAATTAAAACAAAAACACTAGCTAGAATACAACCCCTTTATTTAATTAGTACCTACCAGAAAAAGAAATAGACAAATCAACCAAAAGTACGTCTTTAGTTGTGATTGTACGAAAAACTATCCAAAAAGGGGAAATTCCAAATCATGTGTTAGTGTACACAAAAAGCTTCTTACCATTTATGTGCATCCCAAGGTTTACTGATGACATGCTTTTTATATATATATGCTATTACCACTATGCAATATATGAATATGGATTAATTTAATTATGGGAAATCAAATTAATAAGCAATAGCAATAGGGGAGGTAAGGGGATGAAGGTGATGACAGAAGCACAGAGAGCACAAATGATTGAGATGCTGCCTTGTTCATGCATTTCACCATCTGTGCTCTCTATCTTCTGTCAGCAAAATCACCTATGCCTCCTCTACTAGCTTAGCTTCTACAGAAAACATATTGACAGGAAATTAAACAGATAAAACAAAGATGTTAACATAAAGTAATTGGGTGCAAAACATGCAATTCAAATTTTGCGTTTGCAATTGTCTGGGATAATTGTGTTGGAGGGTGGGGAAAGAGATGCAGAAAGAAAATGGAGAAAAGGGTTCCGAGAGGAGAGGAGAAGGAAGTGAAGAGGTAGCTTTGGATGAACTTAAACGACTTCCCATGCCACTATTTATAGAAAAGGTCTATGTGCATGTTGGCATGTCCTTCATTCATTTCATACCATTCTTCGTATGTAGCCATTTTTCATGAGATGCTTAAACGAATATATGAAATGTTCCCCACAATTATTCACGATAATTATGTGCCTAGTGTCTCACGCAAATCGGGTGTGGTTGCCTACAAAGCAACTCCCCCGAAAAGGTAGCGATTTTCCCACTCTCATTTTGTACGTTTGGACTTCTCTCCTTATTTTTACGTTCCATTCTATTTTGAGTGCTGCTATTTCCACCTCCTGTCCTATTTTCTCATCCACCTTATCTTCCCACCCACCATGTAAATTTGAAAAAAACACAATCCTACTTTTCCACCCACCATTATTCCTATACTCTTTAATTAATTTTTTTTAGAAAGAAAAATACCCCTTAATTATTAATTCAAACATTTATCCAGAACACTCTCTCTCTCCTCCCTCTCCCCCTTCCTTCGCCTATGCTCTATGCTCCTGTCTCACTCTCTATGCCTCTCTCCTCTCTACTCTCTCTCTTCTCTCTAAAAAAAACCAATTGCCAAAAGCAACCAACGTGAAACTCCTCTCCCTTCATTTTTTCCTCCTTTCAATATCTTTGCAAGCGTCACTCTTTCCCGTCCGATTGAAAAGTAATTTTTTTCCTCATTGCAAAGCTAATTGATGGCCACAACTTCTGCTTGATTAATATCTTTGAGTCCTGTCCTTTATATATCGCCCTCGTCACTTTGTCTTCGTTTTTCTTCCCTTTTTCAATCTAAATAAGATGATATGGTGTACATCAAAATTCCTTCTTTCTATTTTGTTAGAGCAGTTCTTTATGGAAAGGATTCTTTGGTCTAATCTCAAGCTTCAAGCGTTCATTTAAAATAATAATAATAATAATAATAATAATACTCCTTCGGTTTCAGTTTTGGTGTCGGGTTTAGATTTGTACCCAATTGGGGCATTCGTAAATATAGAGCATTGGGTATTCGTCCCTTGCTTGATCTTCTAATGGGAGATCCCACTAGTAAAAAAATGGCAACAGTCACCATTATTTGGTTACATTTGTGGCTGTGACAAAAGGCATTAGTCACCTTTTTTGACTTTTTTGGTGACTAAAAAGGCTTTAAGTTACCTTTTTCGCTTTTTTTTAGTGACTAAAGCCTTAAGTAACCCCTACAACAGTCACCAAATGTCACCAAATAATAGTAACTGTTGTCACTTTTTTTTTTTTATAGTGTCCGAAATAGTTTATTTTTTCAATTTCCTACACTATTAGTACTCACACAGAACACAATCGAAATGAATCATGGATTTTGTAATTTGACTTAAATATGATGTGTGAACTGGTTCTCATAAAAAGAAAATCGTACTAGGTATTTATTTAATTTTGGTTATTTTGTGATTCAAAGGTGAACAATCTTAGGAGTGGATTTGATCCATGCTAAATGTAGAGGCTCGGGATTAAGGGTGGTAATCCGTTAAGAAAATCATGAGAAGAAGGGCAATAATCTATTAAGGAATCACTAGATGAGATGTATGTGACATGTTGTACATTGTATTCCTTTTTTATTGAGAAATTTTGGGATTGCATTCATAATTTAGCCAAAAAAAGCCACTAGCCACAAAGGGCCATTACAATAACGGAGCGATCTAACATCAAAATTAAGACAATCTGGGGCTCCTCCACTAACGATGGCATAGGCATCCCAACTAAGAGTGCAAACTCAAAACAACCAAAAGTAGATGAAGCTTGAAAAAATCAACCTGTAAATAAAACTCTCACTAAAAAGAGGTGAAAAACTCACACAAAAGGAGAGGTCAAAACTACACAGAAAACCCAAAGAGTCTCTGCGAATTATTTCAAACATGAAGAAACCGCAAAAAGGATGGTGGTAGAGATCCGACACCGAAATGTAGGTGGAGATCCGACGTTGAGATGCATTCGTGTTTGTGATGAGTGGAGGAAAATCATTACAAAACAAAGACAAATAGGGTAAACCTTCGGTCTCTGAAAATTAGGAAAAAAAGGAGAATGGAGGTGTGAAAACGGTTGTTGTGGTACATTGTATCTAGGTGTGATTTACCAGATGCAATCTTAAAGGAGTAATGGATCAAAAGAAATCCCAAAGTTCTGCATCATCTTCTTTGACTCCATTGCACCACCACCCCACTGTACACCCTAACCACATTAGTAGCTGCCCACAACCACCAAACTGATCTTCCTACACAAACCCAATTGTCGTCTTTCTAATTCTGATCTCTAGCCATCTTAACCCAACACTTACCCCTATCCTGTGAGATCTAGTCGCCTCACCCTCCATTGAAACCCCAACCGAGCCACATCTCCCCTACGAAATCCCTTCAACCAATCTAACAAATATAAAATTGAACATCGATATGAAGAAATATAATAAAAAATTTGGCTTTTTCAATTAGGTTTGTGGGGGCGGTGAGAAGGTGGAGCAACTTGGATGGTAGGCTGGAATGTGGAGTGGCGACTGTGGTTATGGAGTTGTGTGAGAGAGATATGAGCAAGGATGGATCTAAAACAAATCTTGTATTCTACTTCCCTTTGCAACAGTTGGGTTGTCTTCCCTTTTCAATTTTTCATTTTCTTCTTCTTTTATAAATTTAATGGATTTTGGATCTTGGCGATGACACGCCATCTCATGTACCCCCCTTGGATACTGATATTGGAATTGATGGATAATGGATACTTGAAAACTATGGTTATGGTTTGGATATGATCGGAACCCAGGCACCCTTGACGGGGTGTTTCGTAGACCCTTAGCAGGGTAGTCTGCGCGTAGGACTTGTCATAGACGCACGAGTATTGAGTATTGAGTATCTGATGTGCGTGCTGAGAGCCCAGTCCCCAGTTGGGCGGCTTGTCCCTGGTCACATGGTTGTTGAGGATTCCTCCATGTGGTTTAGCCAAACGATCCCCGGTTGAATTGTTTCCCCTCCCCAGTACTTGGATACTTGGATTTGGAAGCTCGGATATGGATACTTGGATATGTCGGAACCCGGGCACCTTTGGTGAGGTGTTTCGTAGACCTTTAGAATGGCAGTCTATGCACGTAGGACTTGTTACAGGTGCATAAGTATTGAGGATTCTGTTGTGTGTGTTGGGAGCCCAGTCCCCGGTTGGACGGCTTGTCTCTGGCCACATGGTTGTTAAGGATTCCTCTATGTGGTCTAGTCAAAATATCCCCGGATGGGATTGTTTTCCCCTGGTACATGATGATGATGGTGTGCGTGTGTATATATATATATATGTGTGTGTGTGTGTGTGTGTGTGTGTGTGTGTGTGGATTCATTTTCGGGTTGAGATTCTTGAACTTGTGCTTCGTGAATATTATGCACAGGTATGAACATCCGATTTATAGTTTGGAAAGTGTTGTTCGGCAACGTACGTCTTGGATAGGGTATGGTTGCGGGAGAGAACTGATAAGAGAAAAGAAACTTATAAAGTGTTCAGTGGTTGCCTTGTCGAACTTGATGCTGATAATTGAATCTAAATTTAATCGTTGGCATTACTTTAAATAATCGTACATTATCTGAATCCTGATTGTTGATTCAAGAACTATGTGTGGCTTGATCCCTTACAAATGGGTACGTATAGGTAGCCTAGGGTTTAACCTAGGTGCAGCCACAAAATAAATTGTTTGAGCTGTACTCGTATTGTTCTAAGTGGGGAAATGAATTTTGGAAAAAGAAAGGTCTTCTCTGATTACAATTACGTTAAGTGTTACCGGTGTATGGATTTACAAATGAGTTCAAAAGCTAGAACGTTTTAGAAAATGTTTGGTGTTGAGGCCGGAGGCTTATTTGTTTGTTGTGTGTAACGTACTTTGTGCATGCTGAAGTTTGGAGATTATTAAACTGCATTTTTGACAGGTTGAAAAATTTGGTAAAGTCCGTATTTCAGGGGAGACTCTGCTGAAATTTCGGTAGAAAGTCTCGTCCCTTTTTTCCTTGATTTGGAAAAGAGGCTATAACGTTTCTAAGTGGGCCTGACATTAGTTCGATGTCGGAAATACCACAAGATCCATCACGGATTCCAAGAAATTCGGGGCAAATTCTGTCACCCGAGTCCAAGTTGGGAGATCCCAAATAGCGAGTTTTGGTGAGTGCAATGCATGTGTGGTGCTGTGAAATTGATGAACAAGAAAGGAAAACAATTAAAACAATAACTAAAAACTGAAAACACTTTCAAGTTGTTTTAAAAAATAAGGGTGATTTTAAAAATTAAAAAAGAAATTTGTTACCAAACATGCTTTTCAGTTTTTAGTTTCCAAAAAAGAGTTAAATGTGAAAATGAAATAGTTATAAAGAACTCCCTTGCAATTTGTATTACTTACAATGTTTTATGCACTAGTCATCAAACTTTCACAAGCGAGTTGATCATCATCATTTCCTCCATTTTACTAAGCAATTTCTTCATCTCCTTCTCCAACGACTCCCAACATATGAGTTCTCTCCAACACATCACCTCATTAGAATTGTTCTCGTGTTTTTGTGTAAGTTAGGTCACGCATGAGGGGCATGTTGAGAATATAATCTCACATAAGAAAGTTAAACCTTGCATTAGTACTACATGTAATGTAATGCCCTAGGCCCTCTTGATCCATTCCTTATTAGATTTGAGTTTGGATATAATCTAAATTTTATGATACTTCATGAAGAGACTTGCTTATTCCTTGATAATTGTGATTTGGTTTTGCTTATTCCTTAAAAACACCAGAAGGTATGTTTTTCCATTGCAAAGAGACGGTAAGTACTTAGGATAAAAAGATTAAGATCTTCCATACATTGAAACAGAACAAAAACAAAACCCGCGAACAAGATAGTTGTTAACAAGTTCTATTCTATTTTGTTAGTTGGATCTGTAATTTATAAAGAACTTGAACTATGGTTGTAACATCAAGCCGCAATTACTGACCCAAAACAAATAAAAAATAAAAAATCAAGTAGTAAATTTACTTCATAACAAGAAAGTTGAAGTGCAATGTTAACTAGATGAATGTTGATATATATATATCACAAAAGAGTTAATAACCTAGTTTGTTTTGACTGAAATTGATACCTAGGAAAGGGAGATTCTCCAATAAGTATTTAAGTTAAGAATTGGTTACGTATTTCTAATCTGGGGCGTTGGATTGCATTAATTAGATGTGTTGGTAAATTTAATATATAATATACATGCAATTCAACGGTCAAGATTAAAAATATGTAACCAATCCTTAACATAAAATACTTATTAGAGAATTTTCCCCCGAATTTTTTTTACTGTTTTTATCAAATTCTCAGAAAGAGTTAAGGCCAGTGTGTGTATTCTAACCCAGTCACAAAATATATTACTACAAACAAGGGATTCTCTCAATGTTATCTCTTTTTGGGTTGATAATGAGGAAATGTCATTTTTTTTTAGTAAAAATCTTGTTTAACAAGGAAAAAAGAAAACAACAGATAACAAATGAAAAAGTAATAGGTCTCCACATTACAACTTACATATATTATCTGTAGTAATTTAAGATTAAATCCGAAGAAGAAGAAGAAGAAAAAAAAGCACAAGAAGCCTAAGTGAAAATTAAACCAAATCAGAAGCTAGTCCAAGACTAATATAAAAGTCTCACCATGTCTGTCTGCATATGGCTAGTCTATGTAGATTTTAGAAAATAGAGAACCTGCACCTGAGCTTTGACTAAGTTACTCAAAGATACATACACTATTGACAGAGAGGAAACTGACTTGCTCTTCCAAATTAATCAAGTGGTGAATAACAAAATAAAACAGAGAGAGAGGTTTGAAAATTTGTTTTCACGCAGACGGAGAGGTTTTTGACGCAGAACACCGAGAAACCGAGGGCCCGTTTGATATTCTATTTGGATTCAATTTTATAAACTTAAAAACAGATTTGCCTCAAAAACCTGTTTGGTAGGCCCATTTTAAAAACCCAAATCCAAAAAAAATTAAAAAAATACCCCTATTATGAAAAACAAAGAAAGTGAGGTTTTACAGTTTCTCTCTCTCTCTCTCTCTGTGGTTGCACTCTCTCTCTCCCCTCCCTCTGTCGTCGCGCTCTCTCTCTCCTCCCTCTATTGTCTCTCTCTCTCTCTTGCGCACCACCAAAATTGATTGGGTTTATGCCTCACATCTTTTCCCTTTTCTTTGGTTAATTTCAATTTGGAGAACAGGGTTTATGATTTTCTGATTTTAATTTCAATTTTTTTAAATCTTAAAAATAGTTTGGAGTTCAATAATAAACAAGTTTTTAGATCTAAAAATTACTATTTGAAAACTTATATCTTTAAAAAGAATCCTAATTTTTTCGTTTACTTTTTTGAGTATGATACCAAACAGGACCTGGAACTTCTGCATTTTTTCTTTCCAGGCAGCTTCTGATCGAGTTCTTCCAGTCAGATACGCCCAATTCCATCCGTTACCTAGCTAACCAAGCCCAATGGATCCATGGTAACCAACTATTGATGCGTACTGGGCCCTCCTACACATAGACCCAAGAAGCCGCCATCTCTCACCACATTCAACATCATCTACATGTGCCATTTTAACTTCCGTAAACAATCATCAATATTACTACTTGTAGAGAAATTATAGAATAGTACTCGACTACGGTTATGTGGTATACCTTGTGTATTATAATATGAGTGGACAACACGATTGATATTCCCCCTTTTAGAAAATAGTATAAACAAATATCCACTTATATTATAATATGTGAATAGGTTATACCACGTGAATGTACTACTGATATTCCCCCTATTTGTACCACATTTACTAATCACTTTGCTCATTACCTCTTTAATAGAGGTGAGCAACACTAATGTATGTGAGACCTACTTGTATTAGGGAGGTGGTCAACAGTGTGGTCAAATGTGGTACAAATAGTAACAATCACAATAGTTTTAGGAGTACCAAGTCTTATTCGACTCATGTTTAATATTTCATTTATTCATATTTTTGCCCATTTTAAACCTGATTGATTTGTAATTATTAAGTGATTGTAATGTGATGGTAAAATTTTTTTTACATCAATGAGTGAGGGAGGATTCCAACATTAAAAGAGAAGTATCACTTTACTAGTAATTAGTTGGTCCAATAAAATTGATTACGAAAAATAGTTGTTGGCAAAAAAAAAAAAAAAAAAAAAAAAAAGGTTGTTGTCTATAATTACTTTATTGAAAAAAAAAATTATAATTACTTTGTCTCTATAACATTGTTGGAAGCCTATATTGACAAGACCCGACCCAAATTCCCCTTGGAATCCGTGCCAAATCCTGCTACCCTTCTAACACCCATAGGATGCTGGGCCCATTTACTAGAACAAAAGATAGAGAAGCATAAAAGAATCAAGACTTCTACCGAAATTTCGGCAGAGTCTCCCCTTTAAAAGAAGAACATATCCAAAATTTTACACCTGGAATAAAAGCACAAATAAAGTTCCCAAGCGCCAGCACACACAGTTTACAAATGGCCTCTGACCACAAAACTAACCCTACATGGGCGTATTCAGAGCATACTACGAATTTAGTTAGTTTACAAGCCGAAAACATAAGAAAAGTCACGAAACAAAAATCCTACAGTGATGACGGTTGTGCGGAGAAGGAGATTCTAGTCTTGATTGTAAGTCTCTTCAAGTCACGGCATCGGGGGTGCAAAACCATAAAAGATGTGAGTAGAAGAAAAGTAAGTTCAAACATAAGTAAAACAAAAATACTAACCCCGCCATTTTTGAAAACATTAGCTCGAAAGCCATGCATGTAAAATATTTTAACATGTGCTTCATTTGAAAAACCTGTTTGATCTCCCAAAGATCCCTTTTATACAATTAAACGCACGCACATCCATAGCTATGTACTAGGGGAAAACAATCCAATGCGGGGATTGTTTTACTAGACCACATGGCAGAATCCTCAATGCGAATGTGGCTAGGGAATGAGCAGTCCAACCGAGGGACTATTGCTCCCCAGACACACACAGTAGAATCATCAATACTCGTGCGGCTGAAATATGTCATGCATCCGCTGACTGCCCGTCAAGGCCTTCGGTACACCCGATTAGGGGTGCCCGATTCCCGACACGCCTCCGAAGAGTTACCGTGTGTCAAATATATAAATATCCAGAATAAAAGTAATGGGGGAGGTATTCACTATGGTAAGTGTTTGTGCAAAAATCCTCGCAGGAGAATATTTGCTTTGTGTTTCTTCAACCTTTGATCTTTCTTCTCTCTCTTCTTCGATTCCTGTAAAAAAGACCAGAGTAAATAGACCACACCCGGGGGGTGTTGGCCAAAGGCCCTCCAATGCCTAAGTTAATTTGATTGAATCTAGGTGAAACAATAGCTAAAAAAAGGGTACGGAGATTTCTCTAGAATGAGAATTGGGTGGCCGGAGCCGTGTGTGGTGGCTGGAGCCGTGTATGTAAAATATGGAGAGAAGAGAATGGTGTGGCCGAGGAATAGAGAGAGAGAGAGATTAAGAGTTTCGGGTATTTTCTCGGGTTGTAGAATTAGGTTTAGAAGTACCTTGAATGATGAATGAAGCCATCTATTTATAGGAGCCTCGGAGACTAGGGTTTTGTACAGAATAAAACTTTTATTAGGAAGGAGTTTATTCTTTCCCCAAATTGTAGAGATTGAGTCCATTAGGGATTTGATTGGGATCCAAATCTCCTAATTTGATGATGATTATATCTCCTTATTAAGATAATATCTAAATTAATGGCATTACCTTATTAAATAAAGATAATATCCTATAATTAAGATATTATCCCTATTAATTAATTGGCCAAATAAATTGGTTCAATTAATTAATTTAAGGGATACTCTTCTTTTCCACGTGGCGTGCTATGATTGGAGATGAAAATATTTGCTCCCACAGTAAGCATAAACACAATTCAAACCACCATGAATATATATATAGACATCGCATGCACAAATCAATGCAGAAATTACTTTTTACTTGATATAGTGCCACAAAACCTCTTATCATTCCCGCATGCAAATATGCATAGACTTTCAATAATTCTCATAACCAAGTAAAAACAAATAAAATTCAAAATATCCCTTTTTATGCATGAATTTTATACATTAAAGAAATGCTTATTTAAAACAAAGTCCACTCACAGAAAATCCAAGCTGGTATGGCTCGGTGAGGGTCCCGCCTGTTGGCTAGTAGGAGTTTAAGCACCTATTGAAGAAATATCGAGATATGTTAACAAATGTATTTCGAACCCGAACTTTAAATTAGAAAGAAAACCTTAATTCCTGGGATTTAAATGTGTAGTTTTTGTTAAGACGGTTTCGCTAGGTTCGTGGTCAACTGTTTGGTCAACTTTCCGTTTTTGGTCAACTCGAGCCCACGAGGCCCACAACCTCTGATTTCAAAACCGAAAGTTCCCAAAGATCCAACTCAACACAAACAATAAGTCCTGAGCTTTAGTCTTAATTTACTCTCGATCGCACAATCAGACGGTTATTGGTTACCCAACCTTAAACTCCTTGAATCGAAGTATCCGGGACTCCGATTTCCATTCCGCGAATTCCTACTTGATCCTAGAGATACGGGAAACAACATACTTGGAATTGGAGTCGATCCAACAGTCCAAACATATTGAACCCGGATATCGCCTAATAGGCGTAACTTTGTTCGACTGTCAAACGATAACCAAAATTGAATCTAAGCATACCGTTGTGCTCGGAACGACAAGGGGATCAAAACAGAATACAATGGGGCATCACACCATGGCCCACGTGCCGGCAGCGCGTGGGTGGCTTGAGAAATTTTCGGTATGGAAATTTCTCAAATCACCCAATATCTATACCTATGTGATCAGGGCAACTAGGGGAGCAACTTTTATAACTGGGCCGACCTCCAATTTGGCCTGGAAGTGGCCGAAAAATGCTGCCAAAGTCAAACAAAACCTAGGTTTCTAATCGAACACTCACGGCTTCAAATCGATCCAAACCAACTATTAAAACAGCTATAACACGAAAAATGGATGAAGAAGCATCCTTACTCGTCGGATTCCGTTGCCGGAATTGTCGGAAACGGTGATGAAAAAATCATTTTTTTCCTCTCATTCCAGTCACTTCACGGCTCGAAATCAGGTCTGTGAAATCAGTGGATTATGTAGAGGAGGTGGAGAAGAGCGTTTTGCAAGTTATGACATCAAGTTTGGTGGCCGAACGGAGCCGGAATGCCATCGAAATCTGCGGTGTCGCGCCAGAGAGAGAGAGAGAGGGAGATAGATAGAGAAACGAGATTTTTAAAACCCAACTTTAACAAATTTACGGTTGTGCCATCGCGCCAGAGAGAGAGAGAGGGAGATAGATAGAGAAACGAGATTTTTAAAACCCAACTTTAACAAATTTACGGTTGTGCCACTGCACTTCCGTTGACCATAACTTCTTCGTTAAAACTCTTATTGGGGCTAACTACGTGTCTACGAACTCGTTAGAGCGAGTTCAATGCAATATCACAACTCAATTCCCTTAATTCCTTTCCAAATTAAAAGTGACCAATTTACCCTACCCTTAAGGTTAAAAAATGTAATTTCACAGTTAAAATTTTAATTTAAATAATTATTTTAGATCGGGATGTTACATATATTTAGAAATATTTAGGCATGTTTGATAACCATTTCAATTTTTAGTTTTTAGTTTTTATTTTTAAGAAATTGAAAACATAAAATTTATCTGGTAACCGATTTTGAAAACTGTTTAAAAGTTATTTGGTAACTTATTTAAGTTTTCAGTTTTATGTGGAACTTGGAAATGACATTTTTTGGGATCAAATTTAAGCTCATAGAATGAACGTACATGTTACAAAGAGTTCGTAATATTTTTCAGTGATGAATTTTTTTTGTGAATTCTGAATCTGGAGGTCTCGAGGCTTGAACCGAGTTAGCGGCGGGAGGTCCCAAATACCGAGTTTTGGTAATTAGAATGCAATGCATGTGTGGTGCTGTGAAATTGGTGAACAAGAAAGGAGTGCAAAAAAATTGAAAACAATAACTTAAAATTGAAAACACTTTCAAGTTCTTTTAAAAAAATAAGGGTGATTTTGAAAACTAGATTTCACTTTTAAAAAAACTAAAAACAAATTTGTTACCAAACATGTTTTTCAGTTTTCAATTTCCAAAGAAGTGAAATGTGAAAATGAAATGGTTATCAAACAATTCCTTTGCAATTTGTATTACTTACAGTGTTTTATGTACTAGTTATCAAACTTTCACATCCGAGTTGATCATCACCATTTCCTCCATTTTACTAAGCAATTTCTTCATCTCTTTCTCCACCAACACCCCAACATATGAGTTCTCTCCAACACATCACCTCATTAGAATTGTTCTTGTGTTTTTGTGTAAGTTAGGTCACGCATAAGGGGCATGTTGAGAATATAATCTCACATAAGAAAAGTAAAACCTTGCATTAGTACTACATGTAATGTAATGCCGTAGGCCCTCTTGATCCATTCCTTATAAGATTTGAGTTTGGATATACTCTAAATTTTATGATACTCCATTAAGAGACTTGCTTATTCCTTGATAATTGTGATATGGTTTTGCCCTATCTTTTTTTCCTCTTGATTAAAAACACCAGAAAGCTTCCATTCCAAAGAGACGGTAAGTACATAGGATAAAAAGATCAAGATCTTCCATATATACATTGAAACAGAACAAAAACAAAACCGGCAAACAAGATAGTTGTTAACAAGTTCTATTCTATTTTGTTAGTTGGATCTGTAATTTATAAAGAACTTGAGCTATGGTTGTAACATCAAGCCGCAATTATTGACCCACAACAAAAAAACATCAAGGAGGAAATTTACTTCATAACAAGAAAAGGAAAAAGTGTACTTCATTGTGGTGAACAAAAGTTGAAGTACACAGTTAATTAGATGAATGTGTTGATATGTCTCTCTCTCTCTCTCTCTCTCTCTCTGTGTGAACACTGTTAATCTGCTAGCTCCAAATCAACTTGTGCCTTGTTGCCTTGTGTGCTGGGTGGCTATAATTTGGCGGCGGTTGGATGGTGGAGCCCTTGTTTGTCGTCCTTCTCCTGTTGTGCAAACGAGTTCACACTTCACACCAATTATTCACATTTCCCAAGAATCAAGGTTGATAAAATATATTATATACATATATGAATGGGAATTAGATTATTTAAGCAAGAAACCCAATAATATTTGGGGAGAGAGAGAGAGGCACGGGGCTGAAGGTGTGATGACAGAAGCATAGAGAGCACAAAGGAGAGAGATGCTGCCTGCCATGTCGATGTCCATGCATTTCTTCATCTGTGCTCTCTATCTTCTGTCAACAAAACCTGGTGCTTCTTCTCTCACACACATATGATATGACATATTTAAATACGTATAGGAAATTTAAAACAGGAGTTCAACTTCTTAATTATATTAAGACTCAAAAAGGAAAGCTTTCCTTCTCCTCCTTCTTATCAAACATATACCAATTAAAACAAAAACACTAGCTAGAATACAACCCCTTTATTTAATTAGTACCTACCAGAAAAAGAAATAGACAAATCAACCAAAAGTACGTCTTTAGTTGTGATTGTACGAAAAACTATCCAAAAAGGGGAAATTCCAAATCATGTGTTAGTGTACACAAAAAGCTTCTTATCATTTATGTGCATCCCAAGATTTTCTGATGGCATGCTTTTTATATATATGCTATTACCACTTTATGGAATACATGAATAGAAATAGGGGCGGTAAGGGGATGAAGGTGATGACAGAAGCACAGAGAGCACAAATGATTGAGATGCTGCCTTGTTCATGCATTTCACCATCTGTGCTCTCTATCTTCTGTCAGCAAAATCACCTATGCCTCCTCTACTAGCTTAGCTTCTACAGAAAACATATTGACAGGAAATTAGACAGATAAAACGAAGAAGTTAACATAAAGTAATTAGGTGCAAAGCATGCAATTCAAATTTTGCGTTTGCAGTTGTCTGGGATAATTGTGTTGGAGGGTGGGGAAAGAGATGCAGAAAGAAAATGGAGAAAAGGGTTTCGAGAGGAGAGGAGAAGGAAGTGAAGAGGTAGCTTTGGATGAACTTAAACGAATTCCAATGCCACTATTTATAGAAAAGGTCTATGTGCATGTTGGCATGTCCTTCATTCATTTCATACCATTCTTCGTATGTAGCCATTTTTCATGAGATGCTTGAACGAATATATGAAATGTTCCCCACAATTATTCACGATAATTATGTGCCTAGTGTCTCACGCAAATCGGGTGTGGTTGCCAACAAATCAACTCCCCTAAAAAGGGTAGCGATTTTCCCATTCTCATTTTGTACGTTTGGACTTCTCTCCTTATTTTTATATTCCATTTTATTTTGAGTGCTGCTATTTTCACCTCCTGTCTTATTTTCTCATCCACCTTATCTTCTCACCCACCATGTAAATTTGAAAAAAACACAATCTTATTTTTCCACCCACCATTATTTATGTTCTCTTTAATTAATTTTTTTTAGAAAGAAAAATACCCTTTAATTATTAATTCAAACATACCCTTTAAAGACTGAGTCATTTAAAACTTCATGGGGCAAACTGAGATAATTTGAAAACCACACGGGATATTTCAACAAATAAACCTATTATATATAATCAGTTTTAAGTGGTACAAAGTGTAACGAAAGTAATTGCTATATAAAAAAAAATTGTGTTAGAACTTTAGAAGTATGATTCAAAACAAGAAAAATAAACGATACTATGGTTTTATTCTATTATAGTTTTCTGATCGTTTAGATGATCCGCTTTTTTCTTTCGAAATTGTCCTTAATGGTCAAACCAAGAATTTTTCAACTCGTGGGCTAGCTAAAGTTATTAGCTTAAGTTCTAATGATCATGTTTTTTCTTCACTTATATTTCTATAGTTTTTCTAGAAATAAAAGCATACATTAAATAATATAAACCGTGCTAGTTCATAGCTCTATTGACTAATTTCTAATAAGCTTTGATGAAGAAAAAAAATACATATTAAATACAACCGAAAAACACATTATCAAAAAGAAAATATGTTTGTAAACATGGGCTTAACCAAGTTGGCTAGAGCAGATGTGCTCCAAACTCTGCACTCGAGTTCGAATCTCCCTCCCTATAGTTTAGATTAGATTAAAGTAGAATATCATTTGTTTAAAACAAAAATTAAAAATATATTCAACAATAGAATTGAAAGTGTACCCATTTTAATGTGTACTTTTATTATTGCGCTGCAACTAAATTCATAAAGAATTATACTTTTTTGGACTTTAACAAATTAATACATATTGGGCTATATTTAAAATAAGTCCAATACATAAATTTATTTGAGATATTTAGTCATATACCCATTCTTAGCACTAATATTATAGATAAACCCTACACTATTTAATTTCTATAAACAAACCCAAAAAAAAATTCATATTGGGCTATATTTAAAATAAGTCCAATACATAAATTTATTTGAGATATTTAGTCATATACCCATTCTTAGCACTAATACTATAGATAAACCCTACACTATTTAATTTCTATAAACAAACCCAAAAAAAATCCAAAATATGACAGCTGACCTTATTGAATTTAATTTTGATTATTGAATTACTTTGATGCCCTATTGAGTGTTTTGGGTATTTTTATGAGGTTTTGGGGTTGGGTTTGTTTTAAAAAATCGTTGATAATTTTGTAATTTATAAAAGGTTAAAAGTCTATTTGTTATGTTGTGAATGGACTTTGAGTGTTTTTCTTAAGTCTATTTAATATATGATTTTTTTTTAATATATAATTTGGGCACCTACATTGGATATAATGGTGAATCTCCCAATTTATTTTTCCCCCCTCCCAAAACCTCCAAGGGCTACGGCCCAGCGTAGCCCATAGGCTAGTTCCGCCAGTGATTGTCCTATACTAGTATATACAAAATGAGTGATTCACAATAATAGTTGGCTGTAAATTTAACCTAATTTTTTATCTACGATATTTGAGCTGGAGGCATCCAAACTCGAACTTTAAATTATAAAGTAAAAATCTGTCTAAACGCAAAAACTACAAGCCAAAATAACCTCAAAAGCTAAACAATTGAAAACACATTTTCCAAACATTGTTGATATTCTCCTTTCGATACACTCATTTGTGAGGATGTAAAGTTAAAATTTCGTCGACATTGGAAAGTTAATAAACTTTGCATTGCTTATGAAAAGTTTGACTACTCTTACCAATTAATTTTATCTTAAATGATTGTAAATTACATTTTGCTAGTGGAAGCGAACCAAATTGTGGACAGGGCACGCACATATGCATCTTTATGCAAAGATCGATGCCCTGTTGAATTAATTGATTTATCTTCTCAAAAATGAGCCAATATTGAGATGGTCTGTATGTGTGTATGGCAGAGAGATGGTTGCAATATTGCATAAGCATCAAGTCGGTGAGCTTCTGGCCAAAAATAAACTTAGTGTATGGGTGGCGTCGTCAGAGATTATGCAAGGCATGCAAGTTGCCAAGAAGCATGGAGAAAGATTTGGAGACTCCTCCACCAGTCTCTTATCTCAAAATAGCCTCATCTTCTTGGAATTTTGCAATGATGAATTGGGTGGTGATTTGCTGTCCTCTTCCACGGTCCACCTGTCGTCTCCCTATAGCTTTACCTTTATTCGTCTTGTCGCCATACACCGTCTGCCTCATTTACTTTGATTGCTTTAGCTCTTGTTAAAAAGTCTTGTCATGCTAATATCTATAAACTTCTCGAGGTTCCCTTCAATTACTCCTCTTTCACTCCGCACCAAGACTTGTTATTGAAGGTTAATTCATGTTTATTGACTGGTCAAGGGAAACACAGTTTTAGCATAAATTGTCTTTAAAGAACTAATTCTTTGATTTCGTTCATGAACCATGATGTGGTATAAATGATAAGTTCAATACCATATGCTTTCATGTCACCTAATAAGCAGTCACGCGTTAAATACAAAAAGAATATCATATGTTAGGGTGTGAGATGAGAGTATTATCTCACATTGAAATTAGAAAGCCTTGCATGAGGAGTTTAAAAGATTTGGAGCCTCTTCGCCTATTACCAATGGGTTTTAGAAGTTGGATGCTCATCTTCTAATATAACAAACCTCCTTGTTCATCTCGTTGTAATTAATGAATTTTTACCATATACATGTCATAATCTTTGAACCAAAATCAATCAAATTAATTATAGATCATTTTAGTATTCATATATATCAACTAAACCGATAATGTTTTGTTTAATAACAATTAAGATCCTTATAAGGATTCTAATATGTGATTGGTTAGCAGGTTATGTAAAAAGCAAGAATAAAGACAAGTTGGTATTATTGGTTGGGGTTGCGTTATTGGTTTGGCATAGTCTCGTTTTCTGTCCATAATGAGCAAGCCACCGAATTCCTAAGACTTATCCTCTTTGGGAGCACAACTTTTCACCAGCAAAGAAAGATTATGCTTTCCCTATTTGGGTAGGGAAAAGCTCACACTCACCATTCCCCCAAAATCCCTTCTTAGATATGAGCGCGTTTGAAACATTTTTCCAGTTTTGTAATTGAATTTTCCATGCTGATTGCTACCATAAATAATTTTGTAAACAGGAAGCGCGTGTAGAAGGAATGGTAATCTAAAATGTTTGAGTGAGGGTTCCAAAACGGGAAGAAGGAATGAGGATCTATTCAAATCGAAAAAGATGTGTGGAAGATATCATTCTAGAATTTCTGCTTTTAATCGGGTTATCTTTATTCTACTCCTCCTGTCTATTTCATTGTTATTCATTGGTCACCTCACCTTTTCCTTTGCTGGCGTTAGACGACCTTGACCATTTTCTTCTTTGTACTTGTCATGTGGATCTGTCTATTGATCATACATGGTTTATCACAAGGATGCTGTTGGTGTTATGAAAAATCAGTAAATGACTTATAATATTGGATCACTGTATTAATACAACAATAATGTTACCAAAGAAGTCACCTACAATTTCTTACAAAGATTCAGAGTTTAGCAAGGACTTGCTGATTGTTTACCAACAAAATCTCATGATAGTTGAAAGTGTTAGAGAGACTGATGTAGATACAGCACACTCCTTTGGTACTTGGGGTAATTTTGCCACTATAAAATACCTTGTGTATATTTTCTTAATGAATTTTTCTTGTATTTTGATGGTTATATGTTGATGGCTTTCTGAGATTCTGTGTTCGTCAAGAAATATTGCTTCTGTATATATATGACAAATAGGCAGACTCAATTAATTCAAGCCATGGTGCTTGAATTAGCAGGTTCGGTTGTTTTCTGTTGGATTAGAAAGTGAAGTTCTTTTTTCAGGAGTGCGATTGAATAAGATCATTAGTATAAAATGAATCTTCTTTCTTTGTTTAGCTTCTGGTTTCATTTTTCTGTGCATCATTATAAAGGAAGTTCATTTTTGTATATTTTGTCATGATTTGGTAATGCTCAATGTGCTTTTGCTAATCTTATTAGTTTATGGATAAGTATAAGCTTCATGCAAATGAATGGCTATAGTAGCGTTGGACTCTATGATGAAAGGGGAAGGTGGGTTCCTGCTTTTGTGAAAGATACTTTTTGGGCAGGAATGTCCACTACACAACGTAGTGAGAGAGGGCATGAATGCTTTCTTTGATGAGTCTGTAAATTCAAAAACTACTTTAAAACAATTTGTGGAGCAATATGAGAATGCGTTGCTAGATAAAGTGGAAAAGGAGAACCAAGCAGATCTTCAACTGCATATATTCGTCGTATGACGCAATACGACTTTGAAACACAATATCCGGATGCTTATACTAGTGCTATTTGAGTTTAGGGGAGTATTATGTCGGCATATTATCATGGCGCTAATTGAGAAGAAAATTTTCTGAATTCTAGATAAGTACAGTTTAAGAACACGGAGGAAAGATGTGAAGCGGTCTCATAGCAAAGTGAAAAAAAGCTCTGAAGATTGGACTGCCAAAACCTGAGGCACAACGATTTGATAAGATGTGGCAGACCTAGCAGTTGACAACGAAAATAAATGTAATATGGTGATGTCGATGTTAGAAGATGATGCGACAATGAAATTATCATTAAGTGGAGTCGCTTATGAAAATAATCAACATGAAGTTGATTTACCCGAGAAGACAACAAATAACGGAGAGATTTTTGAGAAGGGCTGCAAGATTCTTACTCCACGGGCTATTTGAAGTAAAGGTCGTCCCCCATTCAAGCAAAGGCAATCTAGCTAGGGTTGAGAAAGAAGTTCAGAAAAGTAAAGTGAGGAAAAAACAGATAAAATCAAACAGACAAAATGAAATTTTCAGAAGGATTACGAAAGAACGAACATTTCTGCGGATGTTTCTAGGACACATGATAGTAAGCTAATAAGCAGTAATGAACTACAATGGATATATGTAAACATATATTTGAACATGGAAAAGTAGAATGGAGCTATATATACTTGTTTTGGGGTTACATTCTAGTGATTTTGAACAAGTTCAGTTATCTTGTTTTCGTGGTTTAAGTTCTCTTCACTCAGCCCTAAGCATAACTGGTGAAATAGTAAAACTACAATTGAAAGAGGCTCTATCTTAAATTTGTTCCATTAGTCTCTGAGAATTTCGACCCAAAAAAATTCTCTGAGAATTTCGACCAACTTGTTCCTTAACTATTTGTCCATTGCCACAAATAAGGCTTTCCAATCATAATTTTCATGTAAAATCACTCATACCACATGACATGAATATAGCAGTCTCAGGATATAGAACTCTTTTAAGCCAACTCTTTTATAGACTTTAGCATCATCGAAACGCGACTCATACAAGGAAATCAAAAAAGTTATGTAACATATCTATTGCAAGAGTTTCGTCAACGACATGTATGAAGTTCATGAAAAAAGCACATGACATGAATATAGCAGTCTCAGGATATAGAACTCTTTTAAGCCAACTCTTTTATAGACTTTAGCATCATCGAAACGCAACTCATACGAGGAAATCAAAAAAGTTATGTAACATATCTATTGCAAGAGTTTCGTCAACGACATGTTTGAAGTTCATGAAAAAAGATAGACAACAAATAACGGAGAGATTTTTTAGAAGGGCTGCAAGATTCTTACTCCACGGGCTATTTGAAGTAAAGGTCGTCCCCCATTCAAGCAAAGGCAATCTAGCTAGGGTTGAGAAAGAAGTTCAGAAAAGTAAAGTGAGGAAAAAACAGATAAAATCAAACAGACAAAATGAAATTTTCAGAAGGATTACGAAAGAACGAACATTTCTGCGGATGTTTCTAGGACACATGATAGTAAGCTAATAAGCAGTAATGAACTACAATGGATATATGTAAACATATATTTGAACATGGAAAAGTAGAATGGAGCTATATATACTTGTTTTGGGGTTACATTCTAGTGATTTTGAACAAGTTCAGTTATCTTGTTTTCGTGGTTTAAGTTCTCTTCACTCAGCCCTAAGCATAACTGGTGAAATAGTAAAACTACAATTGAAAGAGGCTCTATCTTAAATTTGTTCCATTAGTCTCTGAGAATTTCGACCCAAAAAAATTCTCTGAGAATTTCGACCAACTTGTTCCTTAACTATTTGTCCATTGCCACAAATAAGGCTTTCCAATCATAATTTTCATGTAAAATCACTCATACCACATGACATGAATATAGCAGTCTCAGGATATAGAACTCTTTTAAGCCAACTCTTTTATAGACTTTAGCATCATCGAAACGCAACTCATACGAGGAAATCAAAAAAGTTATGTAACATATCTATTGCAAGAGTTTCGTCAACGACATGTTTGAAGTTCATGAAAAAAGATATATATATATCATATACACAGCAAATTAAAGAACACTCTTTCTTGCTATTCAAAAGCCATTAATATGCTCTTCAGGAGCAACAAGACATCCTCAATCTGCGCGAAATTGCCCTGATCGGGATGAGAGGATGATCCCCACAATGATTACGCTTCAAGTCATGAGAGAATAATTGCGCGAGATTACCCTACAAACCACAATACCAATAAATCTCATAGATAAGGGAAAAGATGGTACAATCCAATGGCAAAAACAGAGAAGAAATAGTCCGATCTAACTGCGAAAACTTAGAATAAATTTCCAGAAAGAATTAATGAGTCGTTTCTTGAGCCTAAGTTGATTTTTTCAGAAAGAATTAATAAATTTCCGGAAGGAGGAGAAGGAGAAGACGCAAATAATCCCAACGAAGAGCTTTGGCTCCTGTACGAAGAGCTTTGGCTGCTGTTCTTTAGCCTGAAAATAATCCCAACCAAAAGACGCAAAGCTTTTGCTACTGTACGTGGGTATGACGACGGCAAGGGTTGCAAGAACGTGGCTGCAGATTTTAATTTTTTTTACTCTTTACGTTTTATTTGTCCATAAAATAAATTACCTAATTAGAATCCAAGTTGGAATAGGTTTTTTAAGTATTGATGAGGTGGCATATGCCATATTATTTGGGATCCAAATTTGGTAGGTTGTGAACTTTGCCCATATATTGTGTGTGAGTTTTCCTGTGTAGACAAGTCTTGCTTGGGTGTGTTGGCATTCACTTGTTCCGCTGCATGAAATTTGAAGTCTCACGAGTTGGAGGTGCGAGAAGGCTGACTTTAGGAGGAGTCTAAGTGCCGAGTAAAGGTCGAAAAATTTAAGGCATTTTTCACCCATGTTACACCTAGTATGAGGGATTATGCAAGTGTTACCATGTTGCCTAACCTCTTGGAGACAAAAAAATTTTATGTTGGTTTGCCTTGTCCTTGTGATACCTAGTCCCTTGATGCTCAAAATCCTTTTTCTCTGGAAAACCTCGATGGTATGAAGGAAAAAATTTATTTATTAAAAGAAAGATTTCGAAAAAGGACCTAAAATCTGACCTCGAAAGACCCACCTATCCCAATAGTCATTAATAGAAAGGCATAAGTCTACGTCTAATCAAAACTATTACGGCCCTTTTGGTTTGCGGATTGAATTTCTTAGGAATAAACTTCCCATGTCTAATCTCATGAGATGAGAATATAGGATGTTCATTCCAATATTTGGAAACGGTGGGAAATGAGGACTAGGAACTATCAATTTCTCTCATTTCCATTTCCATGTTTGGTTTGTGTAGTATTAGGAATGAAAAGTTGTTCGGTTTTCAAACAATACCTTTGATTTTTTATTATTAAAAGTTATTAATATGAAGAGTTTTTTAAGGATCAAAATTTGTATTTTAAAATAATAACATGGATAAGTTATTAATATTCCAACAAAATTGCATTAAATATTTTCCCAAGTGGGGGGTTAAAAGTTTCCTAAGGTGAGCCAATGTATGAAATTCCCCCCTACATGGGAAGTCCATACCCATGTCATGACTCATGAGTCCAGAATTGCATTTCCAAGAGTGCACTTGACAAATATGAGAATGCAATTTGAAATCCATTTCCAAACTCCTTAACCTTGAACCAAACGGGCATTAGTATTTAAAATTTAAAATTTTCATTTATAATGATTGTGGTCATTTTAATTCTGTTTTTTTCCCTTCAAGATTTTATAACTTTTAGATATTCAACTCCAAAAACATATAAGAATTTCTCTAAAGAACTCTATATAAGTATTTTAGATATTCAATTCCAAAGACATATTTTTTTTTCAACAATTTCTTTTTATATTTAGCATGTGCGTTTTCTTATTTTATTATTTAGTTACAGTTACATGCTTCATTACATTTCAGTGCATTTTTTTTTTCTCAATTACACATATAATACATTTGAATTTGACAATAAATAAGTAAATAATTACACACGCATATATATAATTATGGGAATTAAGTTGGGGTGGATTTGTGGGGTTAAGTCAAGGTCGGAGCGGGTCAGCGGCGGATCTCTGGGGTTGGTTTGAGGTCCGAGAAGATATGGTGATGGGCTGAGAGAGAGAGAGAGAGA
>NW_018922093.1:648664-703183 GCF_002207925.1 Prunus avium | reverse complement strand
CAATCGGGGTTGGTTAGATAGAGTGGCGGGGTACTATACTGGGTTGTTAGATAAGAGTCAAGTCAGATTGAAATCTTAGTAAACAAGGGAAGGGTTTCATTTCATCTCTTACTCCTCCAAAGTCCTCCTAAACCTACCCTAAAATATTAAATAAGAGCAAGAGTTTTGCAGCTCAAATTGTTGATAATGTTGATTTCTGCGCTCAAGTCGACATTTTGCGTTCGTTTCCTTTTTCTCTCGTTACGTTTTGCATAAAAATTAGGTTAAATAAACAAGAGAATCTAACCAAAGTTTGGTCGTGTTCCCCAACCAGAATTATAATATTCGTTCTTATCACCAAAGACCAACACACCACTCTCCAATATCATAACCTTGAACCCTCCGTTGTTTGCTTTGATAGAAGTGGACAGCTCAACCTACCTCCTCTTTCACTAATATACATATGCTTAGAGTTTAAGCTCATATACCAGCAAGTACGCTGTTTGGTGACAGACAGACGGGTGAAGGGTCCAAGTCTAGCTCCACTTCTATCATCCTCAACCATCACTCCTTGTTAGATTCTTAAATTATTGCGTCAAAATTGACATTCAATATTTTCCTTTGACAAAACGATATCCTAAACTACTCTAAAGTATGAGTAGATAAATCAAACTATGAAGTAAATGAGCGAGCACATTGTCTTAACTAAAGACGTGGTCCAAATAAACAATCACTAATTTGTGTTCATTGCTAAATTTTAGTGTTATAATTAATGGGCCTTTTCTTTTTATAAAAAAAAAAGTAAATAAATGTGGGCTTTCCACAAGAATTCTATAATGATGGTCTTATGTATGGTCCGTAAGTGAGATCCTATTTCTTAATCATTGGATTAAATTGATTAGAATTAGTTAGTATGATCTAACAATTAAAAGATACCACCTCTCATTTGGGTCTATATATAACGCCCTCATTATAGAATGACTCGGGCTTTCTAATTCCAATTTCTAAAAGGTTGGTGGTGGGCTGTGGGCTGTGGCCCAAACTCAAAATGTAACGGCTATGTTGTTGATGATGGTGGAGTGGGCTCCACTATCTCCGGGAGGTGGTGTTTGACAGTTTGACTCACAAGTGCCTGAAAACAACAGCTATGTGTCGGTGAGCACGGCCAACTAAGCAACAAAGCGACGAGCATCATCAACCCCACGTGCTATCGTGCTTTTCACGCTCGGACTGCTCACTTGAGTCGGTTGGCTCAGTGCACCCGAGTCCAACTGTCACCGACTGAGTCACTCGCTTCCCACTCGGCGACTGCCACACACTCTCTCCGAATGGGATGAAAGCATTTCAGTCGAGGCGTCCCCATCAGCCAACGTCAAGACGACATCGATCATAAAAACACCGAACCAAATTCCCCCAGCACGACGCCGTTTCGTCGTGTCCAGAGACAAATCATTTCTCATCGCTCTTATAAAATTAAAATGAATACTAGTTTATTTTATGGAAATTCTGAAATCGCTATTGTGTCAGCTTCACTTTTTGTTTTTTCAATGCTCTTACTATTTTAATCGCACATTCAGTGACGGCCTCCACCCTCTCAGTCCCTGAAAGTGTACACCATTCGATACAAAAACGATTCTTCTCTCGTCTCACTCGCATTTCTCTCCTTTTTGGGCCATTAATTTTACTGGTAAATTATCTTTATTTTTCTTATCACTCAGCTACTTTTTGTGTTTTTTGTTTTTGTTTTTCTGTTAATCTGCAATTTGTGTTTAATTTGATTGCATGCATTGTGGTAAATCTGTTTGCTTTGAGCTTGAAATATGTGCATCGGACGCTTTTGAAGCAAATTCCAAGTATTATTCTAGTAGAGCTGATAACTCTGCATTCCCTTGCTTAAGCATAAGCATACATACTATTAATGGCGATTGTCTTGGTGAGCTCAGTTTGTGATTTTTAAGCTCTCTTTTGCTAATTTCTTCTTATTTATTATTAGCATATGCTCGACTTTGCTGTGAGCTGAAACTCCAGTCACATTTGCTTTTAAATTTATTTGCTTTATCTTTTCGACTGTCGGTGTTTGATCTTGAATGAGTTTGATTTCGGTCAGTCAGATATTACCAATTTAGTGACGAGTGTTGTATTTTATAATCCTGGAATTCCTAATTGTATCGCTGAGTGACATGCTTTTCTGGTTTTTTTTTGGGTATCCCAAGTGCGGGGAGTATAAGCTTTGTGAATGTGAATAGAATTCATCAACACATTGGAGAAGAAGGGTGTTGTTTGTTTCCATAACCATGGGTCTAGGAGTAAAGGCGAAGTACCGCAGGGGCCCCACGGTTCAAATTGATTATCTCATCCATATTCATGAGATTAAGCCTTGGCCCCCATCACAGTCACTCAGATCACTCCGTTCCGTGTTGATTCAATGGGAAAATGGCGACCGCAATTCTGGGTCTACCAACCCTGTTGTCCCCTCACTTGGGTCTGTTGTTGGTGAGGGGAAAATTGAATTCAACCACTCTTTCAGGTTACCTGTGACTCTGCTAAGGGACATGTCTGTTAAAGGTGATGGTGATGCATTTCAAAAGAATTGCTTAGAGTTCCACTTGTATGAGCCTCGGAGGGACAGGACGAAAGGTCAGTTGTTGGCGACTGCCATTGTAGATTTGGCTGATCATGGCGTTGTGAAAGAGACAATAAGCGTGAGCGCTCCAATGAACAGTAAGAGGAGCTTTAGGAACACTGATCAACCAGTTCTGTTTATCAAAATTCAGCCTTTTGTGAAGGGTCGTACTAGCTCCTCATCTGGGGACAGCTTGTCGAGAGGGGCATCACTGGACAAAGCCGGTGGTGAATCTGTTTCGGGCTTGATGAATGAAGATTATGCTGAGGAAGCCGAAGTTGCCTCTTTTACGGATGATGATGTTTCCTCACACTCATCTCAGACAATTTCTTCTGCTTTAGATACAAATCGCACTTTGTCTCCTAAAAAACAAGAGGTAATGATTCTCTTAGTTTTCATTTTTTCTCCTCTTGATGGAAACTTGTCATTGTAACTGCAACAGTCTTTACGAACTCCAGCATTGGTCATGCTCATTGCTCATGGGTACAGTATGTTGCAAATGAGAGATAACCAAGATTTCTCTTCCTTTTTATAATAACTTAGACAGTAATATGTAATATAACACTGTGGTACTGAATTGCAGACTGGAGAAGAGACACGGCCTCATAGCACTGAAGGTAAAAATGAAAAGCATGCCTTAGCCTCAAAACTAGGGCTTGAAAGACCAAATTTAATACATGAATTTATGAAGGGAGGTTCATCATGCTCATCATCAGTCGACCTATCTTCTGACCCTGGAAGCCCAGTAAATGGTAATGCTTCTGTAGCCAACTCTCCCAGCTCAAGTTCAACAATCCTAAAAGCTGTTGGTTCAGAGACCGCCCCTTCTCCATCCGCATCCGTATTGAATGAAAAGGCTGAGGAGTCCCGCACCAGCATGAGAAGCAATGGCCATGAGCGTTTATCTCACGAGGTTAATGACAAGGTTTTTGATGGCAGAAGTAAAATCACAGCTGTTATTCAACAGAGTAGCAAGTATGATGAGAAAGCTTGGGGAATTGGCAGGGATTGCCCGGAGGCTGCAGTTAGTGATGATAGTTCTACGGAGGACAACGAAAGAAAGAAACAAGAAAACAGAGATGAAAGACAACATGTTGATGAGGAAAAGCAAGCTCAGAGGGGAGGTGAATCATTCATTGCACATGAGGCTAACGGAAAGCAAGATCCACTCGGAACGAAGGAAAATATAAAGCATGTTAAGTCTGTTAGGTCAGCTATTGACTCGGCTAAGAACGCATTACCCAGGAATGATCAGAATGCAGAACTAAAGGAAACTGGTATTCAGGGAGATGCACAGAACAGTGCAGGTGTTGCAGCAAGCCTCAGAGGGAAGGAAAGAAAAGAAGCTAAGGTGTATCCTAGGGATACAAGAAGTGTCATTTTAGAAAGCAAAATCCATCAGCTGGAACACAGGATAAAGTTGCTTGAGGGAGAATTGAGAGAAGCTGCAGCTGTCGAGGCTGCCCTTTATTCAGTAGTCGCTGAGCATGGAAGTTCTATGAGTAAGGTCCATGCTCCGGCTCGGCGCCTTTCTAGGTTGTATCTTCATGCTTGCAAAGAAAGTTCCCGTTCTAGGAGGGCCAGTGCAGCTAGAAGTATTGTTTCAGGACTAGTTTTGGTTGCAAAAGCGTGTGGGAATGATGTCCCAAGGTACATTTTAATGATACTTGTTTTCTGTATTTTCTTTATGTCTTATTTACAACTTATCACCTTCGAGATTGATGTTTTGAAGCAAAAGTTTTTGGAGCTGTAAGGTTTCAATTTTCAAGTGTATTTACTGCATGAGGATCCAAAAAAGAAAAAGAAAAGAAAATGTGTTTATGGCTGCATAAGCCTAACATTTAGGACATGGACCTTCCATTCAAGGGTCCTACCCCAGGATTTAAAAATTAAAATTGGAATAAATCCAATCCAATCATGGTCTGCTTGACGCACCAAACCAAGTGATTGTACTTGTGGGGAAGAAGCTTGTCTGCTTATTTTACCGTGCTTTAGAACTGCATCTATTAATTGTTTAAGTGAAGTTTTCATAATTGTTTTATGGACTCATTCATTTTAATTTTCTCTGATTACAGGCTAACATATTGGCTGTCAAATTCCATTGTGTTGAGAACAATAATAAGCCAGGTTACCGGGGAACCAGAACTACTTCTGTCTCCAGGGTCTTCTATTGACCGGAATGGTGCTGGAAAAGTAAAAAATAATGTGTCATCTCCAATAAAATGGAAGGCTCCCTCCTCTGGGAAGAAAGAAGGAATGAAGCTCTTAAATGGAAGTTTCGACTGTGATAACCCACATACATTTATGTCTACACTGGAGAAGATTGAATCGTGGATCTTCTCCCGAATAGTTGAATCTATCTGGTGGCAGGTCAGAGTAACTGTTTCCCTCTGTTTTTCCTCGTTGAGTTTCCCTTCAAATCTACAATTTCAATACTATCTTACTGAATGAAGGTCTTGCATCTGATTCTTTCTCTGTAATGTTTTCAGACTTTGACCCCACATATGCAGTCTGTTGCTGCAAAGGAACTTAATGAAGGTGTTGACTCTGGGTCAAGGAAAAGGAAACTCTCATCAAATCTGTTGCTCTTGCTATTCCCACTTATCCCATGTCAATTTTTCTATTTCCTAAGGGTTTCTGCAGTGAGCTTGATGGTATTTTGGCCAATTTCTGGTGGGGTCATTCTGGGGACAAAAACAAGATCCATTGGATTAGCTGGCGGGCTTTGGGGATGCCAAAACATGAAGGAGGCATGGGGTTTCGAAACCTGCATGATTTCAACCTAGCTTTGTTGGCTAAGCAGTGCTGGAGACTCTTAACTGAGCCTGACTCTTTCTGGGCTAAAGTGATAAAAAGCAGGTACTTTCCTAACTGTGATTTTCTCCTGGCTCCCAAGGGTGCCAGAGCTTCCTGGGCATGGTCCAGCTTGCTTGCTGGAAGAGATCTCATCCTTCGTGGAGCTCGTTGGCAAATTCTTGATGGTAGTAGAGTTCACCTTTGGACTGACAAATGGCTCCCTTGTGTTGCCAATCCTATCCTCCGTCCCACTGATGGAAGCACAAGAGATGATACTTTGATGGTCTCTACTATTATTAACCCCATTTCTATGCAGTGGAACCTTAGTTGCATTCGTGATGCCATTTCTGATCGCGATCTGGAAAATTTTTTGGCTCTCCCATTGGGTGATGGAAGTGAATCTGATCGTGTTATTTGGCCCTTGAACCACAATGGTGATTATTCTGTGAAATCCGGTTACCACCTTATTCATTCCAGAAACTCCTCCAATGTTGACTTGTGCCCTTCTAGTCTTCATGCTCATACTGATGTTCTTTGGAAAGTGATATGGAACTCCCCCTTAATCCTAAAATTAAAAAAATTATTGTGGAGAGTTCTCTCGGGTTGTTTGGCTTCGAAGGAGAATTTGTTCAAGCGGCATCTTGGTGACTCCCCCATATGCCCCTTGTGTGAGCAAGCATCTGAATCTTTGGAGCACTTATTCCTTCTATGCGATTGGGTCAAGTTGGTTTGGTTTGGCAACCCCATGAATTATTGTGTTGATAGGCAACGTGTCACCTTTATGGCTGAATGGCTTTACGATGTGATTGGGCCTCATAGCTCTCTATGTGCTAACAGAACCTGGATTATTTCCCATGTGGCCTATACTTGTTGGGGCATTTGGTGTAGTCGTTGTGCGACGATCTTTGATGGCAGTCCCTTGTGTCCAAGACAAACGCTGTCTCATATAAAATGCATGATCTATGATTTTGATATGCTGAAAGATGTTTCTCTTCCCGTGCACCAACCTGGTACCACCTTTACCATTGATGATGTTTGGTCCCCCCCGCCTGCTGCATGGTGCAATTTAAATGTGGATGCTAGTTGGGCAACAACTCATCCTGATGCTGGTTTTGGAGGGGTAATTCGTAATTCAGGTGGTGTGTTCATGGGTGGTTTTGCTGCCTGTAAAAATGCAAATTCGGTTCTTGAAGCTAAAGCCCACGCAGCTCTTACTGGTATTTCTCTTACGGCTGAGATGTGTCTGGCAAATGTTGTCATTGAATCGAACTCCCAAGTGCTTGTTAAGGAATTTGGTCCATCTACCCCATCATCTCTACCATTAGAAATTTGGTCCATCTACCCTTGTTAAGGAATTTGGTCCATCTACCCTTGTTAAGGAATTTGGTCCATCTACCCCATCATCTCTGCCATTAGAAGATTCTGTAACAATTTTATCTCTTGTGATTGGCGATGGATCTCTCGCCGAGCCAATAGGGCCGCTGATGCCATTGCAGCTATTGCTAGGAGGACGAAGTGCGATAAGGTTTGGCTTGACAGACCCCCTTTCTTCCCTTGTGTTTGTTCTTCAATCGGATGGTCTGCCTTGCCCCCCATGTTAATCTCCTTCTGTTGGCTAGAGGCTAACGTGCTCCTTTGGTGACGTCCTAGTTTGTGGCCCTCTAGTTTCTGTTACTTTCTGCTTTCTTTTCTCTAGCATGTCTGTGTGGTTTTTTTCTGCTTGCTCCTGGGCGGGTATGTCCCCTAGGCTGCTATCTTTTTCTTTCCTTGTCTCTGTTCCTTTTGGGTTGTTTCCCCTTCAATGAAGTTTCCCTTTCGACCAAAAAAAAAAAAAAACTAAACACACTTTAAGATTTAGATTCATGGTGGGGTTGAGTTTTTTGCTTTTAGAGCACCTCCACCCCAAAAGGCAAGGGCAAGGCAAAGGCAAGGCAATGGATGACACTATTCACATGAATAGTGGCAGCCTTGCCTTTTTTTATTCCACCCCAAAGGGCAACGGCAAGGGCAAACACTATTCACCTTACCTTATTTTCTATTTTTTTTTTATACTTAAACCATTAATTTCGATAAGCTTTTCAGATAATATTTTCGGTTTCCACGTGTCACTATTTATATAAAATTCTCACCTAAAAATTCAGATAATATATTCGGATAACATTTTCAGTTGCCACGTGTCCATCAAATTTCAGATAAGATTTTCAGTTGCCATGTTTTATTTCAGATAAGATTTTCGGATATTTATTAAAAAAAATTATAATCTCATATTTCAGATAAGATTTTCACCCTCTAAAATTGCGCCACGTGTCCCATGTCAGATCAGATTTTAATTATGGTTTATTTTGTGTGTTGTTTGCAATAAATGAAGGTTTGTTTTTAATTAATCTTTGTTGTGATGTGCAAATATTTTTAATAAATAGTCATATTATTTAATGCTTTCTTTATTGGAAAGTAGTAGAAAAATGTGAGTGGAAAGTAAAAAATATTGGAAGGAGAAGACTTTGTACGAAGATTTGGTGTGGAAAGTGAATAAAATTGTTATGTATTTATAGGGAAAACATCCATAATTTTTTGGTTTTTTTTTAGATTTTTTTTTGCTCACTGATGTCAGCACCTTCGGGCTGAAGCCCAGGCAAAAATTGCCCTTGGGCTTGCCCGGGTTGGTGGGACCCAGGGCTTGCCCAGACTGCATGTCGAGCGCTGGAGGGGCTTTTGGGCTGGCAGGGGCCCTTTTGCCCGGGCCACAGCCTTGCGCTGCACTTGTTCTAAGAGTGTAGTATTTCGAACAAGAAAAGATAAGAGTGTAGTTTACATTCTTAAAAAGCGAGAATTTTTCTTTGCTTCTGCAATGAAAAAGATGCGTGTTTATGTTTATGCTTGGCTCTGTTTCTGTTTTGCTTGTGCACATTAAAATATAATGTTCGTTGGTAGTAAACTTTTTCTTCACGTGTGATGGAAGATTATATTATATATGAGCAGCAGAGCAGAACAGCCCAGGGAAAAACAAATTAGAATTATGTTGAACAAGTGTTTTATGGTGAATACGCCTCCTATTTCCTTTATGATCACACAAGAAAATCGCAGCACTAATTTTTGTTGATCTCTACCTCTCTGATGGTCCATTTTGGTCTGCTGAATCTTCTTCTTCTTCTTCTAACGGCATAGCCAGATGTGGTGTTAAAATTCAGGTACACATGTTTTTCTAACCATTTTATCTCAACTCTTTGGCCGGCTCCAGTCCAAGTGTCCAACCCCAACCCAAATACATCTTATATATATTAAGAAAATAATTGGAAGTTACAAACATATATTGAATTTTCAATTTGAAGTTTGAGTCACACTTATTGTTATAATTATGTACTCACATCGCATCACAGCTCTGTTAACTTTGTTAGGAGTTGGGACTAAAAGTCCGTTGCATGTAAAATATATTGTTCAGTTCAGAACAAAAGTAATGTAAGCCCATCTCTCTCTAAACATCAAGACCAAAGCATACTTAATAGCTCCATATTAATTAGCTCAATCTTTACTCACAACTTCTTGGCTAAATTTCCAGCCTCAGATCATATGATGAAATTATATTAGATATGGTTAGGGTTAGGGTTGTTTTTTTCAAACATATCAGAACAAATATACACAAGCCCTTAATGGCGCAATTGGATCAATTTTGTTTCAGCATTAATCATTTCAGGACAACTATATTCACAGATTGGGAGCATATATCTATTCTATAGTAGTCATGGCAAATTACAGAAACGTTGATAGTACATCGATTCTTATAGACGATGGCATTGCTGAAGAATTGAGAAAAACCATAGCAACAAAGCTTCTTGGCAATTCACCCGTGCCTGCTCACTGCTGCATCTTCAGAGTTCCCGATTTGATTCGGAGACAAAAAACAGCGGCCTATGAACCTGACATAGTCTCAATCGGGCCATTCCACCAAGGCTGCGGCGAAAAATTCCAACTCATGGAAACTGTAAAACGGTGGTATTTACAGTGCCTTCTCTCATCTTGCTTGGATATAAGTTTGGATAGTTTGATCAAAGGCATCATGGAGTTGGGCAGAAGCGCCCGTGAATGTTATGCAGACCCGTTGGATCATCTCAGTCAAAAAGACTTCGTAGAAATGATGATACTTGATGGTTGCTTCTTGTTAGAACTATTCCGAAAGGAACTTTGGGATGATCTACAAGATGAAAACGACCCCGTTTTCAACCTGTCTTGTATGCTGGAGTATCTGTACCATGACCTTCTGCTGCTAGAAAATCAGCTCCCTTGGTTTGTGCTGGAGCGTTTATACAACCTAACCGCCAATAACGCTAACCAAAAAACTGCCTCCCTCACTGAACTTGTGCTCAACTTCTTCAGACAAGCTGTGACCGATGAACGGATTTTCGACCCCAACCTCCCATTTGAGATTTTGCACATACTTGATCTGATAAGAACCGTGATCGTTGTTCCATTCAAGGATTTGAAATCTCAGAAGAAGGAAGAGCGTGTGGAAGAACAAGAAGAGCAGAAAAACGAGCCAGAATTGCCACAACGGATCCCAAATGCAACAACTCTTTCGGAGGCAGGTGTTCAGTTCAGAAGAAGCAAAAACACCCCAGAGTGCATAATGAACATAGAGTTCAACTTCAAAAACGGGGTATTCACAATTCCACCGCTGGGAATTGACGAGAAAACAGGGCCTCTGTTCAGGAACCTCATCGCCTTCGAACAATGCCACCACGGTCGGCTGCACAAGATAACATCCTACGCCGTTTTGATGGACAACCTCATCGACACGAGCAAGGATGTAGATCTTCTTCGTGAGAAAAAAATATTGGCGAATTGGTTGAGCCCTGAAGATGCCTCCCAGTTCTTCAACGAGCTTTACAATGACACAACTGTCACTGGATTTTACTACAGAGATCTCTGCAATGATGTGAATGAATATTACAACACTGACTGGAACAAGTGGAGGGAAAAACTGAGGCGTGACTATTTTTCTACCCCATGGGCCGTCATTTCTTTCATCGCCGCCTTTATCCTGCTGGTCCTCACCCTAGTGCAGACCGCATATACAATTATTCACCCTTAATTCGTTCTTTAATTTCTTTCAATAATATATAGTTACCAACGCTTAATAAGCAAGCTTGGATATATATATATGTAATCTTAATAAGCTTTGATGCCGCCCAGTTTGTCTACGGTCTTTAATTTCTGAAGCTCTGGAAAATTCTGGAAACTAGCCAGATATTTTCTAGTCTCTGTAGAACCAGCAGCAGCAGCCTTGCTAATATCTATCTAGAACTACTCTTTGCCGGACTTGCCGACCATGGCCTGGCCGGTTTGTCTTCATTCTTCCAAATTTTAATTTTAATTGTTTGGAAAGAAAAAACCAAACGAGCAGTCATTTTTATCAAATATTTTGGGCGCCAGTGGGTACAGAAAAACGAAAACAAAGAGAATATAACTTCAAGGAAGTTGCTTGCTACTTTCACGATGAATTAATGTTCTTTTCTTTCGGGTGGTTGAGGTGGTTTTGACAGTTGGCTGGCAGTGGGCCCATCTATTTCCTTCGAAAGAACCTTGAATTGTAGTCGGTAATTAAAATCTAATTTGTACACCTTACCTAGAAAAACCGGTTTCTGAGATTCCTTTTATAAACAGAACAAAAGGTTTTGGTTGGTCAAGAAGAGTAGGGTCTTCCACACGTATTTACGAAACTACCCAGGACTTACACACCAGCGTTTGGTCAACCACGACACGACACGCGGCATTGTTTGTGGCCATATAACCTCTGCTCTTTCGTGCATTGTAAAAAGAAGACTAGTGCTTGCTTCCTATAGAATAAAAATTTGATCCAAGTGAATTAATGGACAAAGTGGCACAATATGAGCGCGTTTTCAATCAATTTGATGCAAATGGAGATGGCAAAATATCACCTTTGGAGCTGCAACAATGTGTTGGGGCAATCGGCGGAGAGCTTTCGTTGACAGAGGCAGAGGTGGCCGTGGAGCACCTGGACTCAGACGGAGATGGGCTGCTGGGTTTGGATGACTTTGTTAAGTTTGTCGACGGCGGAAGAGAAGAAGAGAAGGTGAATGATTTGAAGGAGGCGTTTAAGATGTACGTGATGGATGATGGGTGTGGGTTTGCGTGCATTACACCCAAGAGCCTTAAGAGGATGCTGAGTAGACTTGGAGAGTCCAAGAGCGTTGATGACTGCAAGGTCATGATTTCCAGATTTGATCTCAATGGTGATGGGGTCCTCAATTTTGATGAGTTTAAGGTCATGATGTTTTGATCCATGCAGTAGTACTATGGTTACCTTTCCCGTGTCTGGGATTAGATTAGATTGGATAATCGACCATATTTATGTAGTATAAATAAATAAATAAATATGTTTTTATGTTTTTGCTTAGCTTTAGGACCTGCTTTTTTCATTCATTAGTAGTTTACTTAGGATTCCTTTATGGCTTTAGGACCTGCTTTTCAGCCAATCCTAACTTGAGACAGAGATAAGACAGAGATAAATATTGCAGGGATTGAGTTGATTAATATTAGAGAGAGGTTCTTATCATCCCTGGTATGTTTTTTTTAAAAAAAATACAAGTGATAATCTAAACTACAAAAGAGAGTGGGGTTTTTCACACACACAGTATCAAGGTGTCATAAGGGTTCGAACCCCATTACACCTTGATAGTATGGTGGACACTTGAATCGGCAAGGGTCTTCATCTACACAAGCCCTCGCAAGATTCGCCAATGTGACAGCTGCATCGAACGATTAAGGTGCCTAAAATACTCTTGAAAATGAAAAGACTAAAATACCCTTAAAAATGGATGGTGTTAAAGTTAGATGATAAATAATGAATTTTGAAAAATTAAGGTGACATTTCTCTTAAATTTTTCCTTAAGGTGACAAATTGAAACTCAGGTATAAGTTCAAGTGACATTTCTACAAAATTCCCTTAGAATTATGTTTAACAAGTTGTTTATGATGAATATGCCTAGTTCCTCCATAGTGATACAAAATTAGACCTCCTGCACTGCACTGCACTGCGCCGCAACATTTGTTTAAAATTTGGGTGAGGGAGTTAAATGAGGGATGGGGTATGGGGTCCAATCCTCTGTCTGAAGACAATAAATAAAAATTGAAAAACCAACTAAACACACTTCAAGATTTAGATTTATGGTGGGGTTGAGTTTTTTGCTTTTGGATAAGAGTGTAGTATTTCGAACAAAAAAGGATAAGAGTGTAGTTTACATTCTTAAAAAGTGAGAATTTTTCTTTGCTTCTGCAATGAAAAAGATGTATGTTTATGTTTATGCCTGGCTCTGTTTCTGTTTTGCTTGTGCACATTAAAATATAATGTTCGTTGGTAGTAAAGTTTTTCTTCACGTGTGATGGAAGATTATATATATGAGCAGCAGAGCTGAGCAGAACAACCCAGGCAAAAACAAATTAGAATTATGGTGAATACGCCTCCTATTTCCTTTATGATCACACAAGAAAATAGCCGCACTAATTTCTGTTGATCTCTTCCTCTCTGATGCTCCATTTTGGTCTGCTGAATCTTCTTCTTCTTCTTCTTCTAACGGCATAGCCAGATGTGGTGTTAAAATTCAGGTACACATGTTTTTCTAACCATTTTATCTCAACTCTTTGGCCGGCTCCAGTCCAAGTGTCCAACCCCAACCCAAATACATCTTATATATATTAAGAAAATAATTGGAAGTTACAAACATATATTGAATTTTCAATTTGAAGTTTGAGTCACACTTACTGTTATAATTATGTACTCACATCACATCAATCTCTACTCACAACTTCTTGGCTAAATTTCTAGCCTCAGATCATATGATGAAATGATGAAATGATGAAATGATATTAGATATGGTTAGGGCTGTCTTTTTCAAACACATCAGAACAAATAAACACAAGCCCTTAAATGGCGCAATTGGATCAATTTTGTTTCAGCATTAATCATTTCAGGACAACTATATTCACAGATTGGGAGCATATATCTATTCTATAGTAGTCATGGCAAATTACAGAAACGTTGATAGTACATCGATTCTTATAGACGATGGCATTGCTGAAGAATTGAGAAACACCATGGCAACAAAGCTTTTTTGTGATTCGTCCTTGCCTGCTTACCCCTGCATCTTCAGAGTTCCCGAATTGATTCGGAGACACAAAACAGCGGCCTATGAACCTGACATACTCTCAATCGGGCCCTTCCACCGAGGCTGCGGCGAAAAATTCCAACTCATGGAAAATGTAAAATGGTGGTATTTAAGGTGCCTTCTCTCATCATGCCCGGATATAAGCTTGGAGAGCTTGATCAAAGGCATCACGGAGTTGGGCAGAAGGCCCCGCGATTCCTACTCAGATGCGTCGAATCATCTCAGTCAAAAAGACTTCGTAGAAATGATAATACTTGATGGTTGCTTCTTGTTAGAACTATTCCGAAAGGTACTTTGGGATGATCTACGAGATGAAAAGGACCCCGTTTTCAACATGTCTTGTATGCTGGAGTATCTGTACCATGAGAGATGAAAACGACCCCGTTTTCAACCTGTCTTGTATGCTGGAGTATCTGTACCATGACCTTCTGCTGCTAGAAAATCAGCTCCCTTGGTTTGTGCTGGAGCGTTTATACAACCTAACCGCCAATAACGCTAACCAAAAAACTGCCTCCCTCACTGAACTTGTGCTCAACTTCTTCAGACAAGCTGTGACCGATGAACGGATTTTCGACCCCAACCTCCCATTTGAGATTTTGCACATACTTGATCTGATAAGAACCGTGATCGTTGTTCCATTCAAGGATTTGAAATCTCAGAAGAAGGAAGAGCGTGTGGAAGAACAAGAAGAGCAGAAAAACGAGCCAGAATTGCCACAACGGATCCCAAATGCAACAACTCTTTCGGAGGCAGGTGTTCTGTTCAGAAGAAGCAAAAACACCCCAGAGTGCATAATGAACATAGAGTTCAACTTCAAAAACGGGGTATTCACAATCCCACAGCTGGGAATTGACGAGAAGACAGGGCCTCTGTTGTTCAGGAACCTCATCGCCTTCGAACAATGCCACCCACTTCGGCTGCACAAGATAACATCCTACGCCGTTCTGATGGACAACCTCATCGACACGAGCAAGGATGTAGATCTTCTTCGTGAGAAAAAAATATTGGCGAATTGGTTTAGCCCCTAAATTATTCAACGAGCTTTGGAATGACACAACTGTCATTGGATTTTACTACAGAGGTATCTGCGAAGATGTGAATAAATATTACTACACTCCCTGGAACAAGTGGATCGAAACCTGCAACAAGTGGATGGAAATACTGAGGCGTGACTATTTATCTACCCCATGGAAGGTCATTTCTTTCATCGCTGCCGTTATCCTGCTGCTCCTCACCCTACTTGAGACCATATATACAATTCACCAGTTTTAATTATTTCTTGCGTCATCTTTGGGATTGTGGTGTTTCATATCTTTCATTAATAATTACCATTACCAACGCTTGATAAAAGCTTGGATATTAATGTAATCTGTTCTTGGGTGAGTTTTAATTAAGCAGCTAGCTAGCTAGCCTTAAATTGTGTGTTCTGAGTCTGACTCAAGCTCTGAAATAAAATTCTGGAAACTACACGGATATTTTCTAGTCTCTGTATGTAGAACCAGCAGCAGCCTTGCTAATATCTATCTATCTATCTATCTATCTATCTAGAAGTACTCTTTGCCGGACTTGCCAACCATGGCCTGCCTGCCCCGGTTTGTCTTTATTCTTTCTAATTTTATTTTAAAAGTTTGGAAACAAAAAACCAAACGAGCAGTCATTTTTATCTAATATTTATTTTGGTATAGGAAAATTGGATGGAAAATTGAAAGACTAAAATACTAAAATACTCTTAAATATGTTTAGATAATACTCTTAAAAATGGAAACACTAAAATACCATTTAAAATGGTGGAAAATTGGATGGTGTTAAAGTCAGATGACAATCATGAATTTTGAAAAATTCATGTGACATTTCTCTTACATTTTTCTTTAGAGTGACAAATTGAAACTGATGTATAAATTCAAGTAACATTTCTACAAAAATTCCTAATTCTAATAAATTTTTACCGAGGGCTCATATATAATCTTCCATCACCACATGTGAAGAAAAAGTACCAACACTATATTGTAATGTGCACAGTGTTGTTTTGTCTCCATTATTTTATCTCCTGCTAGTTGTGTTTATTTTCACTCGCACTTGGTTGACGCTTCCGCACAACAAATACTGAGGCGTGACTATTTTTCTACCCCATGGAAGGTCATTTCTATCTTCGCGGCTGTTATTCTGCTGCTTCTCACATTACTTCAGACCATATATACAATTCGCCGGCCTTAATTATTTCTTGTGTCATTTTCGGGATTGTGGTGTTTCATATCTTTCATTAATAATTACCATTACCAACGCTTGATAAAAGCTTGGATATTAATGTAATCTGCTTTTGTGTGAGTTTTAATTAAGCAGCTAGCTATCTAGCCTTAAATTGTGTGTTCTGAGTCTGACTCAAGCTCTGAAATAAAATTCTGGAAACTACCCAGATAATTTCTAGTCTCTGTCTGTAGAACCAGCAGCAGCCTTGCTAATATCTATCTATCTATCTAGAAGTACTGTTTGCCGGACTTGCCAACCATGGCCTGCCTGGCCCGGTTTGTCTTTATTATTTCTAATTTTATTTTAAAAGTTCGGAAACAAAAAACCAAACGAGCAGTTTTTAGTATCTCCCAAGAGACGAACACTAGCTAGTGTGAAAGTATATGATGTTTTTAATTTAATTTAAAATGATATATGTAGGATTTATTGTTTGTTGATATTGATATTTTATTTTTTATTACTGGATGGATATTGATTTGATTTATTGGAATATTGGTGATCATTCGTGTCTCCAATAATTGATATTAGTGTATGTTTTGACTGCAAAATAAAGAAGCTGCTTGCTACTTTCATGATGAATTAATCTTCTTTTCTTTCTGGTGGTTGAGGCGGTTTTGACGGTTGGCTGACAGTTGGCCCATCATCTATTTCCTTCGAGAAAACCTTGAATTGAAGTCGGTAATTAAAATCTAATTTGCACACCTACTTTCCTACAAAAATCGGTTTCTGAGATTCCTTTTATAACCTCTGCTCTTAAAGAAGAAAAAATTTATTCAAGTGAATTAATGGACAAAGTGGCACAATATGCTATGGTTATAAAAGATGCATGATATAATTGCATGACCTGAATGTTCAACTTTGTTTCATCATTAAACAACCGTTTTGCCCACTGAACTATAGCATAATTGTCAATATACTCCCCAAACTAATTGTTCAGTAAATTAAGGACATAAATTTTTGAGTTTTCTACGATTTTGTCCCCTAAACTATTTGCATATTGTCAATTTAGCCCCTTAACAAATTTTTCAGCAAATTAAGGACTCCAATTGTTTAAAAATCACCGATTGAGGGCCTATCATCAATTTTTTTCAAATTCCATCCAAATTTCTGTCTAAATTAAGGGTAAATCCGATATTTAACGATTTTTTTTATAAAGAAAATGAAAAACCTCACCTACCCAACTTCACACCCCTCACGTGAACACCACGTATTGGGTAAGGGGTAGGGGTAAACATTCAAGCCCAACATGTGAACACCACATATTGGGTAAGGGCAAAAGCCCAATTCAGGCCCAGTCAATCAACCCGCTTTGATAACATGTTAAATTTCAGAGAGACGGGCATGCGGCCCACTACTAATAACACCAATATTGTCCCCAACTTAACCATGTACAAAGCCCAGTAAATGTGAGGTTTTATCACAAAAGGTCTCGGTGATATTAGTAGTGAAACCATTCATTACATACTGTATTTTATTTAGTCAAGTTTTCGATATGAGACTTATATTCTTCAACAAGAGGCAGAGGTGGCAGTGGAGCACCTGGACTAAGATGGAGATGGGCTGCTGGGTTTGGATGACTTTGTCAAGTTTGTTGATAGCAGAAGAGAAGAAGAGAAGAAGAGAAGGTGAATGATTTGAAGGAGGCTTTTAAGATGTACGTGATGGATGATGGGTGTGGGTTTGGGTGCATTACACCCAAGAGCCTTAAGAGGATGTTGAGTAGACTTGGGGGAGAATCCAAGAGCGTTGATGTTTTAGTCTTACCCTTAAATATGTTTTGGTATAGGAAAATTGGATGGAAAATTGAAAGATTAAAATACTCTTAAATATGTTTAGATAATACCCTTAAAAATGGAAATCCTAAAATACCTTTTAAAATGGTGGAAAATTAAATTGTGTTAAAGTCAAATGACAACAATGAATTTTGAAATAATGAATTTTGAAAAATTAAGGTGACATTTTTCTTACATTTTTCTTTAAGTTGATAAATTGAAATTGATGTATAAATTCAAGCAACATTTCTACAAAAATTCATAATTCTAATAAATTTTTAGCGGGGGCTCATATATAATCTTCCATCACCGCATGTGAAGAAAAAGTACCGAAGAAGAGAAGGTGAATGATTTGAAGGAGGCTTTTAAGATGTACGTGATGGATGATGGGTGTGGGTTTTGGTGCATTACACCCAAGAGCCTTAAGAGGATGCTGAGTAGACTTGGAGAGTCCAAGAGCGTTGATGAGTGCAAGGTCATGATTTCCAGATTTGATCTCAATGGTGATGGGGTCCTCAATTCTGATGAGTTTAAGGTCATGATGCAGTAGTACCATGGTTACGTTTCGCGTCTGGTATATTGTAATGTGCACAAGCAAAACAGAAACAGAGCCAAGCATAAGCATATATCTTTTTCATTTTTCATTGCACAAGCAAAGAAAAATTCTCGCTCTTTAAGAATCCAATCTATACTGCACTCTTATCGTAAAGCAAAACACTCAACCCCACCATAAATCTTAAAGTGTGTTTAGGTGGTTTTCAATTTGTATTTAAGAATCTATATTCTTAGCCTAGCTTTTGTAATTTGTTCATTCATTATTAGTTTATTTAGGATTCCTTTTAGACTAGTTGATTAATACAATCCAATACAATACAATACAATCCAACATATTGCAATTAAGGTTTGGTTCGAATAAGTAGCAATGCAATTTATTTATTTCAGGAAACGGAGATTAATGATACATAGGAGAAAACCTGCTCTTTGTGTCCCTATCAGATTCTTGCTTACATATATATACAGGAAGAAGGAGACTATTATGTATACCTTACTTACCAAAACGCCAAGACAAGAAACCTAAGACAAATTAAAACATTTGTAACATATAGCTACAAACATGTCTTTTGTTTGGATCCTTGAAACCCTTTATTCACATCACATATTGCTATTGGTTTTTACTGCTGCCTTCACTAGAGGTTTACAAGAGCTCTCACTGATTAAAATATTCTCTCCTTCTTGGCTTAGCGACTCTTCCACCAACCTTGACAGTTTCTCAACAATTTCTCCTGCACTTGGTCTCAAACAAGGGTCTTCATCTACACAAGCCCTCGCAAGATTCGACAACATGACAGCTGCATCGAACGAGTAATTTTCACCCAACCCGCTGTCCATCCATTCCCTTAGCTCATCTGCATTATCTGACTTCAGCGGAGGGCTATGGTTGACAGAGGTGTTAAATTTCAGAGAGACGGGCCTGCGACCCACTACTAACAACACCGTTCATTATATATTGTATTTTATTTAATCAAGTTTCCAATGTAAGACTTATATTCTTCAACACGCCCCCTCACATGGGACCACCACATAGTGGGCTACAAATGGAGCTAAGTACATATTGGAGTCAATCATTTAAGCCCAACACGTGAACACCAAGTATTGGATAAGATGTAGAGATAAACATTCAAGCCCAATATGTGAACACCACATATTGAGTAAGGGTAAAGGCCCAATTCAGGCACAGTCAATCAACCCGCTCTGATACTATGTTAAATTTCAAAGAGACGGGCATACGTCCCACTACTAATAACACCGATATTGTCCCCAACTTAACCACCTACAAAGCCCAGTAAGTGTGAGGTTTCACCACAAAAGGCCTCGGTGATATTAGTAGTGGAACCATTCATTATATATTGTATTTTATTTAGTCAAGTTTTCAATGTGGGACTTATATTCTTCAACAAGAGGCAAAGGTGGTTGCTCTTCTCAGCTCCTCAATGCTATATGTCTCCACCAGCACCTTACGGGGTGTGGTGGTATCGATGATCTGACCATCTAATGTTTCCTGAGATCCCTCAAATGAGACTTTCTTGTCGCTTGTGGTTCTCACACTTAGGCTAAGCTGTTGCAGTTCCACATCACCTCCTTTTGGCGAACCCTGTTTCTTTTTCTTCAACTGAATTAACAAGAAAGCTGCTGCAATTGCAATGCTAGATCCAATAATGACCCCACTAAGTGCAACATACAATCCAATCTTGTGCATTTTTGGTTTTTTCTTGTGTGGACTAATTGCTGGGATGCTAGTTGCTGGAAAACGCAAATTGGGTTCACGGGGTTTTGCTAGGGGACCAAGTGTCACCCAAGAGCCTTAAGAGCACTTCCACTCATTTGCCATGGCAAAAGACAAGGATAAGGCAAGGGCTGCTACTATTCATGTGAATAGTGGCAGCCTTTGCAAAAGGCTTGTGGTGTTTCCACCCATTGTCATGGCAACCCAAGGGCAACCACTATTCACATGAGATATGAGGAGAGGAATTTGTATAGAGTTTTGATGTGGGAAGTGAAGAATATAACTAAGTATTTATTAAAAAAAATTCTGAAACTTTTAGTATTTTTTTAGATATTTTTTTGGTTGCTGACGTCAGCAAACCCAGGCAACAGCCTAGGCTATTCTTGCCTTTGGGCCTACCCAGGCTTGTGGAGCCCACCAGTTGCCCGGGCTGCATGTATCACCTTCACTCACCGGATAAGACAGCAAGAGTCTTGATTGGGAAGATGAAGAAGGACAAGCACATCTCAAGGGGATGAGTAACTGAAGCTTATCAGCAAGAGCCCAAGGCGAGACGCCCCGGTTCTTCTCTCGGATGGCTTTGCAGGTTGTCAAGCCTTCAAGTGCTTTAGCAATGCCATAAAAGCTCCCTGGGGCTTGGGCCCCCTCCTGCCCGGGCTAAGGCCAACCGATGGAAGTGCTCTAAGAGGATGCTGAGTAGACTTGGAGAGTCCAAGAGCGTTGATGACTGCAAGGTCATGATTTCCATATTTGATCTCAATGGTGATGGGGTCCTCAATTTTGATGAGTTTAAGGTCATGATGTTTTGATTCATGCAGTAGTACCATGGTGTCTGACTCCCCCTTAATGGTAGTTTTTGTCAATTCAGCATGAAACAACCCACCATTGCTGCTGCATTTACAGTCGATTGGTATCAACAAAGGCTCATCTTTTGGAAGTCATTATTAGTTTATTTAGGATTCCTTTTAGACTAGTTGATTAATACAATCCAATACAATACAATACAATCCAACATATTGCAATTAAGGTTTGGTTCGAATAAGTAGCAATGCAATTTATTTATTTCAGGAAACGGAGATTAATGATACATAGGAGAAAACCTGCTCTTTGTGTCCCTATCAGATTCTTGCTTACATATATATACAGGAAGAAGGAGACTATTATGTATACCTTACTTACCAAAACGCCAAGACAAGAAACCTAAGACAAATTAAAACATTTATAACATATAGCTACAAACATGTCTTTTGTTTGGATCCTTGAAACCCTTTATTCACATCACATATTGCTATTGGTTTTTGGAAACTCTGTGTCTGCTGAAAATCCGTTTGCTTCTGCAATCACGAACCGGTTGATGCCTAAGTAAGCACTCAGATTGAAAAGCGATGAGTAGTATGAGTTAGTCCGGAGAATCGCAAACGTCCTGCACTGATTCTCTAGTGATGATCCATTGGTTCCAGCAGAAGTGCAGTGGTAGCCAGAAGCATCAGGAGATGTGGTCTCGCAGCTTAACAGGTTCTGTGACTTGTGTCCAAGTACCGCAAACACGAGAAGTGAGATGAATAAGAGAGAAGCTGTCGAGTGGAGCTTAGTGAGCAAAGCTGCAGCCATGCCAATGACCACTAGACTGACCACTCACTTCCACATGATACAAGGCCTATAAAAAAAATACAAAACAAAACAGTTAAAATACTTACTTTGAGAGAGTGAGTATTTTGGATCCATACAAATATGTTGGAGTTGAAATTAAATACAAGAATTCTATCAAAGTTGTTCATGGACAGGATTCTTGGGGATGACAAAGGAATTCTATATATTAATTGCTCTGTTTCCAGCTGTTTAATTAGTCCTTACCTTGGGCTAATTCATCCGAAGTTCCAATTGCCACTGATCATAAGTAGCTACCAATCTTTCTCTAACTCGGCAGAAATCATGTGTGCATTCCCCAAAATGAAAAGATGGAAGCAAAGCTTAATTGGCAGGCAATATCAGTATGGATCAAAATGGTGCAGGATTAGAAAAGGCTGATTGGGAATTGGAGAAAAAAGAGGATAAATTTAGTCCAAATGCATTCGAAGAGACAATGACGCGATGCATGTTAAAGGAGAGGCATGAAAGAGAGAGAGGCCTACACTACACATTGATAGGTCAAATTGGTGATGAACATCCTTAAGTTGACAAACGCCACCAATACTCATAGCCCTATAATCAATATTTGTCCTCGCACATCACATCACACACGCGTTGCTTGTATGATAATTAACTTTTAGTCATAGCCTAAAGATGAAACCAATAAGTGTGCATAGTTATAAATTTATTTCTAAAAGAAGTAACAGGTAAAAAGAAAGACCCTTCATCATATATGAGTTAAGGCCAGTTATTCAAAACAGTGTGCCTGCTCCCTTAAATCTGAGTTCGATCCCCCTCCCCGTATATTGCACCCGGATAAAAAAGAAAACCCTTCATGCTTGGTGAGAGAGACAATGAGAGGTCATGGAACACACTCAGATTCATTCAGGAAAACTTGTTTGGGAAATCCAAATGCATGAATGTGTGTCATTCATTCAATCATTCGAGAGAGAGAGAGAGAGAGAGAGTGGATCAAAACTTGCGTCGCAGTTGCAGTGTAGTACAATTTCCAGCTCATCCTCCCAAGAGAAGAGGACTAAGCTAAGAACCCCAGAAGGCCAGATGAGGAGAGTGATGATGCATGCACTTTTCGTCCAATCAAATTTAAGATTAAGAAACCCAAGTACCAATGAACATGAATGAACCGAGAGTTCAACAGAGAAAGGCACGTGATAACACATGCAAACCACTTTGCTCTTCTCAGCTCCTCAATGCTATATGTCTCCACCAGCACCTTACGGGGTGTGGTGGTATCGATGATCTGACCATCTAAAGTTTCCTGAGATCCCTCAAATGAGACTTTCTTGTCACTTGTGGTTCTCACACTTAGGCTAAGCTGTTGCAGTTCCACATCACCTCCTTTTGGCGAACCCTGTTTCTTTTCCTTCAACTGAATTAACAAGAAAGCTGCTGCAATTGCAATGCTAGCTCCAATAATGACCCCACTAAGTGCAACATACAATCCAATCTTGTGCATTTTTGCTTTTTTCTTGTGTGGACTAATTGCTGGGATGCTAGTTGCTGGAAAACGCAAATTGGGTTCACGGGGTTTTGCTGTGTCATTCATTCAATCATTCGTGAGAGAGAGAGAGAGAGAGAGTGGATCAAAACTTGCGTCGCAGTTGCAGTGTAGTACAATTTCCAGCTCATCCTCCCAAGAGAAGAGGACTAAGCTAAGAACCCCAGAAGGCCAGATGAGGAGAGTGATGATGCATGTACTTTTCGTCCAATCAAAGTTAAACCCAAGTACCAATGAATATGAATGAACCGAGAGTCCAACAGAGAAGGGCACGTGATAACACATGCAAACCACTTCTCTTGGTCAACAGGATTAATATTAATAGAGACTTTAAAACCAAGACGAATTTGAGCATGCCTGAAATCTAAATGCCTTGGCCGATACATTAAAAATAGAGTAGTTTCTTCTCATATCATGCCCACAAAACTTACACTAAGTCGCATATTAATAGGGACTTTAAAACCAAGACGAATTTGGGACTTTGGAGCATGCCTGAAATCTAAATGCCTTTGCCGAGACATAAAAAAAGGGTAGAGTTTCTTCTCATGCCCACAAAACTTACACTAGTGTCCAAGTCTCACGTGTACTATTATGACAATGCTCGGGTGGAGATGAAATAAGAATGAAAACTGGAAATAGATATCTCCCCTTTCTCAAACGTTTAAAAACACATCGATCCGATCTCTTGTTTCTCTTGTTTTGTATGAAATGGGTGCTTGAAAAACGATAGTTAGCGAAAGGAGAAAAACACCAAACTGAATTTTTGGACCTGCTTTGCACGTGCGGCAAGGCTAGCATGAAGGAAAGAGAAAAAAAAAATGTCCTGCATCAGCAGTAGTGGATACCAAATGAAAACATTTTGCAGATCGCATATCATGTCTTGTGCATGTGCATCAAAATTAGAAGTGCTCCACAGATCAGCAGAAAACATATCTTAAGAAGAAAAGAAAAATTAGCACGTGCTGACGTGGTAGACATTATTGTCTGGGGAGTTATGATTGCCTAAAACAAACAAGTATGACATAATTTCATGATAAATACACTTGAGAAGGCAGCCTCAAATATTCTTATTCAATCAAGTTTCAAAACTCACCACGCCAACTGGATCATACATGTAGTGTGGGAGTTATGATTATCTAAAACAAACAAGTATGACATAATTCATGATAAATACACTTGAGAGGGCAGCCTCAAATATTCTTATTCAATCAAGTTTCAAAACTCATCACGCCAACTGGATCATACATGTAGTGTAGACACTGTTAATATATGTTGATATAAAAAAATAAACAAAAAAACCAATTATGATACATCTTGCATGTACCAGAATCAACTTTCGTGTTGAGATTCCTCAACACTACTTCTCAAAAGGGATATTACTGCACTAGGGTCTGAGGCTCCAAACACTGAACTTCCAGCAACTATGCAGTTGGCTCCGGCTGAAGCCGCTGCATTAATGGTTGAAGGACCTAAGCCACCATCTACCTGCGTAATGCCGTTGACACTAATGAGACGCATATCCCCTCGTCCCCGGAAAAACAACCCTTAAAACCCCACATAGAATGTGTGTGTGGAGAGATACACCATATCGGGGGCGAACTAATGGAACTTTCATATAAAAAGGTTCAGAAAAAACATAAGGGATTAACTTACCTCTATATCTAGCGAAGGGTACCTTTCTCTCAGTGTGCGCACCTTCTCCATCATTTCTGGCATGAACTTTTGTCCACCAAATCCAGGTTCTACAGTCATAACAAGGACCATTTCCACAGGATTTTCACCCTCAACCTGTGGATTACAAAGCATCATTGAATACCTTCTCAATTCGAATAATTATGCGGAGTAAAAGTTACCGAATACTCGACAATGTATGCAAGTGCAGTAGATCAGATTTCCTTTATTAAGTTAAAGAATGGCGTGTCAGTAAGCCTGGCCATTCAATACACACACACACACACCTAAACAGAACTGAAAATTTGCAAAACACCAAATAAAGGGGGAAAGAAGGAGAAAGAAGTAAGACCAGAGGATAAACGTCTTCAATTGGTGTTCCAGGCTTTAATGCCACACCTGGCTTCATGCCCTTGGACTTAATTCTTTGAACAAGTTCTTGCCAATTTTCTGCATAAAGGAGGATAAAGTAAATGAATGAAGGATAAATATAGAGACCCCTTGGTAACAAGAAAATACAGTAAAGCAACAAGAAATAAAAGCAAAATGAACATCCCCATTCCCAAACACCACAACCCACCTTTTGATACCTCAACATGAAATGTAAAACCTGAAGCACCAGCTTTCGACAAAGGTTCTACATAATCAAGAGGATTTGTGACCATAAGGTGACAATCCAAATACGCCCTGTAGGTGAAGAAGAATGATGCCTACATTACATCCATTTATTCTTGGTTTTAAAAAAAAAGAAAAGAAAAGAGAACATGTCAAGGAAGTTACTCTGTGTGCTTTCTCAAACTCTGAATTACGGGTGCACCAAGTGTCAAGTTTGGGACAAAGTGCCTATTAAGAAAAGAACGGATGAACAATAAGACCACCCCCACTATTTACAATTGTAAGAAGTAACGGTGTGATGTGTAGAAAACATAAAAGCACTTTACTTTGTCTTAGTAAGCACATAACAAATCTTTCATAACCAAAAAATGAGCAACTTTAATGGCACAATTAGATTATGAACATGCCGAATTGAATACGAACAAAATCACACACTGATTCAATCCTACTAATGGAATTATCATCCCATACAGTTCCAGTACTATCACAACTTCATGTTCTTCTTCTTCCCCTTCCCCCCACATCCCAAATCCAGAATCAAACACTTCATTGTGTCAAAATTTAAAGATGTGGAATGATCAAACCGAATTGGATAGCAGTCACTTGAGAGACATGGAAACTAGTAAATGAGCAAAAGCTAATCAAACCTACCCATCCTGCACAAAGAGACGAGAAATACGCAAGTTTTAGTGAAAAGAAAAAAAAACATTGAACTTCATCAAACAAAAAAGCTGATGAATTTCGAGGGGGTACCATGATGTCCATGTGGAGCCAATCGGCGCCAAATTTGAGCATGCGCTCGGCCTCCGATGCCAAATTGGCGAAGTCCGACGACAGCATCGACGGTGCTATTTTCGCCGCCACACCCATTTTCCAAAATTCACAGCTCTATTCAACCACTTTTCAGTTTGGTGGGCGAGAAGACACTTTGACAACTAGTCCAAGAAAACAAAGTTAGCTCAAGAGGGTTGGTGGTGGGTAGAGTCGTGAGGGAAGGTGGGCTGAATTGGACTGTGATAGATAAAACACTCTTTTAAGCCCAATAAGAAAATGGATATCAAGAAATGGCCCACTTAGACAATTCCTGCACTTTGGCCATTGTTAATTCAGGAGAGAGAGATGATGAGGGAGGGAGCCGTGGAGAGAGGGAGAGGAACAAACAAAGCCACGTGGAAGGACGGCGCATCCTAAGAAATTTTGTATGTTGAATAATTTGAGTGATTGATTGATAATTATTCCAATTGAAGATAATGATAATCATGTGGATATGCTGAAACCACCGGATACAAACAGACATGGCCAGCCCAAACACAACACAAATATTCCAAGTTTAATTTCAACTCAAGAATCGCTCATTGCAAATTGAATCTTTTTTTATTTATTTTGGCATTAAGCAAAGCATTCACATCGTATAAATAAAGTCAGAGAGTGGGTGGTGGTTAAGGGTTCACATCTTCTAAATTGCTGTTTCGGACTTTCGACTTTTAGGGGCACTGCCACTGGTCCCCCACCCCCCAATCCCCCCACCCTAACGCAAACGCCAAACCTATGTGTTTCTGTGATTCTCCCTCCCCATTATGTTCATGTGAAACTTTTTTCATCCGTCTTCTCTTCTCTGGAGAAATTAAATTGGTTTATAATTGGCAAGTGTTGAAAACGAAGGGGAAAAACCAAACTCCATTTTCTATCTTCATTTGGTTCTTATCCACCACCACTATCTATATAAAATATAAACACAACATGGATTGTGACATGCACACTAACTTTTCATCTACAAATCACCACTCTCTCAACAGTCATCTTCCATTGTTGTTATCATTTGGAACAGTAAAAGTTTGGTTTTCCCCTCCATTATGCAAGCCTAATTACTCAAAGATAAAGTTGTTAAGTTTTGACCAAAAAATAGATAAAGTCGTTAAGAGCAGTCAGTTATCTCTGTACTTGAAATTCCGTGTTCAAATCACCCTTCTCTAATATCATTTTTTTGAAGGGTAAAAAAAACCTAATTACAGAGAAATAATACCAAACTCTTCCACAGAGCAAACTAAAGGTCCCTTAACGCATTAAAGGGACAGTAGATGAAGCACTTTATTTGTGTTTACAAGATAGTTTACTTGTAGTATAAGACAGGACCCATCTTTATCTTCATGCATGCTTAAGTTTAGCTATTGTTAATTAACTCCATAAATAATTAGGTTATGGTCGATTTGGGTGAAATACATCATTTTCAACTTTACTCCGAGCCACGTCTTTGAATTCGTCTCTTGTAATGAGATCATGCAAAGATTAGTGTCTTTTTGGGGGATAATACAACAAAATTGAAACGAAAGGACGTCGGTTAGCAATATCATGTGATTCACTGATAACGCAATTTAATATTTTAATGTCTGCTGTCAATCAAACTCAAGCACAGCAGAGGCAGAGAGGGTCGAACAAGAGCAGGGGCAAACCGGTCATGCTGATCTAATTTGCTGCCTTCTGTCTTGTCAAAGCATGGCACTCTGTGCATGGTTTATCTTGTTTGACTTTTATTTCCTTGTTTTGTTTCTCTTGGTTTTGGCCTCGGGTTGTTCTCCTGGTTTTGGCCTCGGTTTGTTGGGTTTTTTTCACTTGATCGTTGGACTTTTTAAAAAAAAACAATATTTAAAGTATAAGAGGGGATATAACTCGAGTATAAAAAGGCGCACAGACTATTTTGATCAACTGTTCTAACTCATTTATGCTGGTTTGTTAAACTTTGATTATCACAAACTCAAAGCCAATAACATTTTACACAATTTTATTCTGCAATTAGGCCTTATTTGGAAAGCAATTGCTTTAAACTACTATATTAGTAGGTCATTTTGCAATTTCAAAGCTTTTTTAATTATGAAACTTTTGTTTGGTCAACAAATCCGTGTTAGTTATTAACTTTTTTTATAGTTCTAATGGAAGAGATTATTATGACTTAATTGCAACCTAATACAAAGGCGACCAATTATGAGATTTAATTCAAGTCATGGAATGGAAATGGACACATGGATTCAAAAGCGATGTACAGGGTACTATCTGGACCAATATTACATAATAATTCATTTACACGTGAACGTGGTTATTGTAGTAATAACATTTCTTTTTCTTTTTCTTTTTTGGCAAGGAATTGTTTGTAGTAATAAAATTTAATTGCGAATTTTCGTGGGTGCATCTGAAGTCAACTTCTGACACGTTGAACATTCGTTAACATTTCTACAAACTTCTTTTAAGGGTTATAAAAATGTCATGCCAAAAAAAGATGTATAGAATATTGGTTTTGTTTAAACAACAAAGAAAGAATTAAAAAGCGTGACATTCCTTTGATTTTGTTTGTAATTCAATTCAATGAATTACATGTTTATTATTAATATAAAAAAAAGGTTTATTATTTGGGAGATTACCGGATACGCAGCAGAACAGAAGTTAAGAAAGATTAAAGCATGATTAAGGGGTTTAAGACTGATTTTATTCCATGTTGAAGAAGAATTTAATCACATTAATGACAGTCATGATCTTTCATCGCCCGTTCATCGCTATATATTCCATACTATTATTATGGCCAAATAGTTCTCAAAGCAAAAACGTTTTTCATTCCGTTTAACTTTTCACAAAAAGAAAAAATAATTCAGAGAGTCTGAACTCAGGGTCAGCTTAGACATGAGAGACTGAGAGAAGCAGTAGGCCCCACAATTTCCACCAAATAGAAAAAGACGAAAAGCTCAGCAGCCCCCAGTGGGTCACCACCAACCCCGAAACCCACGATTCCACATAAACAGCAAGACCTCCTCCTCAGCGCATCTCATTCTCAGATAGAGAAGAGCGTTTACTTACCTTTCAAGGCCTATCTCTCTCTCTCTCTCTCTCCGCGGGATTTTTATTTCCAAAGGGCATATTGGCTCTCCTTAAGCATAACGCCAAAAAACGCCTTCCTCCCTCTGCCCTCTTATTTCTCCTCCTACTTTACTCTATCTCTTTCTATCTCTCTAAAAGCGTGATGTTCAGAGTGGCACTGGTATATTTATTATTGGGTTAGATAATTATACAGGGAGAGAGAGATATGGGTTCATGTGTTTCGATTCATAGGGACGCGGACTCCGCCATGAAACTCAGACTGTCATTTGGGTCCAAAACCGACAAGCTCGTCATCCCACCCTTCCCAGTCAACGATAAACTCGCCAATGGCGACCGTCCGATCAACGATCCTCCTCTTAAATCTCATTGGTCGCCCTCTCGCTCCGCCACCGCTTTCCGGGACTACGGTAAAATAAAAAAGCTCAACTTTTTAAAGACTTCGTTTTTAGTCTTGTGTGGTCAAACAAATCCAATATTGTGACTTTTCGCTTTTTAATCTTCTTCAACGATCTTCACATGGATAAAAGTACGTTTGTGCGTGGTTTTTGATCATCTGGTTTGCAATATTTTGTACAAATGTCTTGTATTTGGCGTGCTTGCTTTGTTGATTCGTTATGAGGTGTATGAAAGGTTTATGCTTTGAGTCATTTTCTGGCCACTTGCTGCTAGCTATGGTTGTATTTTTATTTATTTTTGGCTCCCTCTAATTCGAATTCCTTGTTTGGGAGTCATAAGGTAAAATCGTTTTCTCCTTTCTTGCAGTAGTTGTTAGAGATTGCTTTACGTTTATGACACTATCTTCTTGCCTTTTCAAGCGATATTCTAGTGCTTTCCAGAGCCCTTATTTCTTGCAAGTGGTTGTGCGTTTACTTTGCGATGCGATTTTTTTTTTTGGGCACCGGAAAAAATGCATATCTTTTTCCTTTGGTTGCTGAAATCAGTTGGCTTATTGTAATAGTTTCGATCATGCTGCTATTATTTTTTTCTTTTTATAGAAACAACCAAACTTGCAGTTAAATTTGTCTTTCACATGCTGGATAGATAATAGGTGAAGCAGTTTTTAACTTTAGAAATGTAGATTTCTAGGATTACATCAAAGATTGGTGAACCAAGCTTCCATGAAAGCTTGGTGCTTTGAGTATGAGTGCAGTAGTTACTCCAATGGGGATGATGAGGATTCGGTCGTATTTAGTATAGATGACTTATTGTGATTGTGGTCCTCCCTGCTTTCATTCATTCATTTCAAAGCGATGGATATACAGGGGGCCATTAATTTTACCTTAATGCCTCTTGTGGTTTGAACTGTCAAGGATCATATCAATACCTAAAATTTAAAGTGGTGGATGGACCACATTTGGAAGGTCTATAACTTTTTTATGTGTTGTCTAAAGAGAAGAAGAGGAAGGTTGTACTTGTTTTTATTTGAATTGCTAAACTGATCAGTTTCGGGAAGCTATGAAATGAAACATTATTGGAAAACCAAGGACTGATTGAATATCAGGTTCCACCTCCAACCCATCAAACAATGGGTCTGTCCTACGCCACCGTATCATCCGCGGTTGCTAATCGACTCTTGTTGGCTCTTCCCTAGCTTGAAAGTAAAGTTACATTGACCCTAATGCTAACGGTTGTGGCCAAATATGTTTACTAGATAGATATCATATACTTAACTGAATTCATGCACTTGACATGGTGCACCTAATTACTTGTGTTCCAACTTGGCTATATCTAGATTTTATACTGTGTCTGTTCTGTTTGCTGGTGTTTGTTAGATGGATGCTCTTCAAGGCAAGTATTTGGGGTCTTCTATTAGCTCTACTGCATTTCCCTAATTAAGTTTAAGTTCCTTTTTTTCTTTAGCAGGTAGTAGAGAGGAGGCCTTTTTCGATTCGAAGCCGTGGTTGGACTCAGATTGTGAAGATGACTTCTACAGTGTCAATGGTGGTAAGCATCTAGTCAAATGCTTTGTGACATTTTGTTTTTCTAGCTTATAATTTTTGTACCTTTGATTCCTTCTGCTGTGCAATGTACATTGTATGGCAACTAAATATTTAAGTGTGTAATATTTGCTGAAATTCGTTAAGCTGAAAAATAACCTTGATAAAAGTTCATGAGTAACAACAGGGCTGGCTGTTGGGTGGGTTAGTTGTGCGGTGCCACACGAAACATAGAATTCAGAAGAGTTCCGTTTACTTCATTTCATTTCATACCACTGTTGTTGGCCCTTTTAATTTATGGTTTCTCATGCAGACTTTACCCCATCTCGTGGCAACACTCCCATCCATCACAGCTTGTCCATTGGCTCCTCCCGAATGAACAAAACTCCTTTTGAGAACACAATTCCTGGTCCATCTCCAACAGAAAAGAAGAAGAAACTACTTGAACTTTTTCAAGAGAGCTTCAAAAGTGATGAAGACACTGACAATGCAGTAAACCCAACTACACTTAGTCTTCCTCCAAAATCTGTCAATGGTACTCCTTCTGTCCCTGCAACTAATTCCGTCTCTAGTAGCGAAAGGACAGCGAACGGAGATGTTGCAACTGAGAAAGAGAGACCAATTAGGTCTGTGCAGTGCTGCCTTCCCAGCTTAGTTTCTTGCCGTAGCTCGAGTCAGAGGAAGAAGATGAGCCCTACTATTGCTGTAGTGGATAAAGTTTGATCCTGGTATTTTTCAAACAATGTAAATGGAAGAAGCCCGAGAACTTGCCAAGTTGCTAAACTTAGACCTCAATGTTCTGTGTAAAGTCCAAGAGATAGTTCCCTGTTGTTGAAATTAAGAATTTTGGGATGGAGGGCATGTAAAGAGAGAAGAAGAAGTCCTATGCTATGAGAAATTACTATAGCACAACCGCAAGTTGATAATGCATATTTAAACACAAGTTGTTGTTACAACTTACATGTTACTTGGTTGTTGTTACTATAGGAAGGTTTCTGCAGTTGGGTTTCCCTTGTTTTGCTTACTGATTTTAAACAAAACGCAAGTAGAGTACACTAGTTTAGTGAAACCAAACTGCCAAATATCTGCCAAATTAGACAACATAGCCAGGGGAAAATTTGTGAATACGAAGAATGTATAAAGTCGTGTCTAGGCGGGTCGGGCCCTTTTAATTTTTTTTTCTTTTTTTTTAACTATAAAGAAAACAACCTCTCTCTCACCAGGCCTAGTCTTGGAGGGATAAAAATTTGGATATCTTCAACTTTGTCATAAGCCAAGGGAAAAGACAACGATGGGATAGTTCATTTTGTAATTAGGGTCTTTGATTGAAGGAAATACAGCCTACAGATTTAGGGCCATTTGGAACATAAGAAAATCTGACAAAAACGTGCATCCGATATCTTTCAAACTATTCTACATTCATGTTTGTAATGGTTACAGTTGCTGTTGTAGGCATTGACCTATGCGTCAAATCTCCTAACTTAGGCCAACACGGTAACAGTTGCTATCAAATATACCTGTTAACAATATCAAATTCTCGAAAATTTCTTTCATTCAGAAACTGTGACGCTTTCAGTTAGTGAGTTTTGATGAGAGCAACATCCAAGCACTCATTACTGGGAAGGTGATTAATGCAGAAGCCTGTAAATTGCAACTCCCATTAAGGACAATACCACAAGGAAATGCTTAGATGGGAACATATTTCTTGAGAAAAAGCTGCGGCAGAAAGGAGCACAGAATTAATTAAAGAACAAAGAAAATTGACTACATACCATAAAGAAAACTAATTCCTCATTTGCAAGAGCTGCTGTGAATTCATTCTTTTCCAGTTTCTCTTTGATGAAATGTTGTAACTGCATAAAGAAAGTTGAGGTTTTCAGGGATTGAGTAGCCGAACAACAGCAACAAAAATGTCTAGTAAATGAAGACTGACAAGGATATATGACCACCTCAAACAATGGATGAACAATTGAAGTAAACACGATATTTGAACTTTATACAACTTCATATGAATATATAGAGAATTAATGCATTGGGAAACCATGATAAAGAAAAATGAATTAAAAAAATGGTGCTTAAATTGCCTGGAATAGGGTACTTAAGATTTCTATTCTATAAGACCACTCCAAACCAGGAATGGGCAAAGGATGCATTTTTTAATTTTAAATTTCTTATTTTTCAAATCTAGATACTGTATTATGTAGGTAGCCAATAAATGGCTGTCAAGATTGTACATAATGGAGCAGTCCTCAACAATATAACCTGTTCATGATAAGGAAACCTACTAAATGAGATTATTATTTAGGGTAATACAAGCATCTGTCATGTGCCAACACTAAGCAGCTCGTGCCTTCAGAGTTCCTGAAAATAAGAAAACCTACCACCAAATTTGGAAACTATGCTATAAAAGTAAAGGGATATGCAAATGTAAACAACAGCAGAATGGCAGAAAGCTATAAAGATGTGTCACAGGAGTGGCCTCAGGGTCCTCCTAACAACATTGAAGAAATGTTTTCATTTTCCAACAGCTGTTACAGACCAATTAACAAAAGACTTTTGATACATACCTCATGGTGAGACCTTTTAAATTCTGCAAAGACTCTCTTGAACTGATGCAAAGCTCGAGAGAAATAGGATCTGAAGTTAGGCCCAAGCGTCTTCAGCCGAGGGTCATCAGAAAGGTTGTTTATGAACTGCAAACCATCAGATTTGTTGAGTTAATGTGAGATTATATTTTGTGAAAAGCAAAATAGGTCAATTGTCAAAAATACTTGATGCTGTCAGTGCTGACGGGATTTAAGTTCCCGCGACAGTTCACAGATGGTCAGAATATCATATTGACTATATATATCAACCTATCTGAAGTTCTGAACTACTACTACGAGTGTGGGATATCCAATATTACCTTCAAGAATATGCATCTTGTTAATTGTCTTTGAACCCTCACAGTCCTCATCTATTTATTTTTTCAAAAAGAAACTAGCAAATATTAGTGAATCAGCAAAACCCATTTCAGTAAAAATTTTGAATTTAGCAAATAAAGAACCTGAAGCCAGTTTCAAGCACAACATACTTACTTGTGTAATATGAAGAGCCTGCTCAAGTCGCTGAATTTGAATCCATTGTTCTGTAACAACGTCAGCCATCTGAAAGCAAAGAGAAAGAAGACAATGGCAAAATGAACACCACACTAACAACATCAAAATCATAGTCATAGACCATAGATGGAGTGAGTACATCAGTGCATGACCTTTTGAGCCTGAGAGGCAACCGTTTCGAGTCTATCCTCGGCATCTTGTGCTTTAGACTCTAAAACATGAAGATCGAAGTTGTATTTTCTTGATGCAGCCCACAGAAGCCGTACCTAAAAAGCATTGCAAAGCCTAATTCTCAAATCCAACAAACTCTTTCTGCTACATTTTCATTGAATTGAAAAATATATGAACCTCTTCTTCTAAAGCCCTAAGCCTCTCATCAGTAGCCAATGAGTCGCCCTGTAATTCAAATGCAACCAAATATTATATATTTGCTTTCAATTTAGCATATACTTGAAATCTGATGACTTGAAGCTACCTTCAGAGTGGACAAAACAGACTGCAAATGATGGATCTTCTGCGTCATGTCGTCAATACGCTTCTCGCGCTCTTCGATACGATCGATTTTCTCTGTCAGATTTTGAATGCTTTCTGCTAGAACTGATTCTGCATAACAAAATTAATAATAGCTAAGAAGAAAATCATGGGTAACAAATTGAAGAAAAAATAAAGCTTGAAGTGGGAGTAAATACCTAAGTGATCGATCTTGAGCTGGAATTGGTGGAGTTGGCAGAGAGAGGAATTGTCGTCGTTGTCGTTGACGTGCTGAGGTGAACATGTTGTTTGGGAGAGAGCGAAGAGAGAAGAGAATAAGGAGGGAAACAGGGGGAGGAATGGAATTAGATGAATTAAGAGTCTCATGATCTGTTCTTCTGTGGTTCTGAAGGAAGGAAAAGACCTGACTTGTGCTTCACTGCTTCGGCTCCCCAATCAATGTCAATCTCAAGCTCAAAATTGCAGCTAATTTTTTTCAATTTCGGGTTTCAGACTTTCAGTCAATTACTGGGTTGCTGCGTGAGGAATAAAAAAGCCCAAATGTGCGTGGTGTTTTGCTGGGTAGGACTGAAGGGTTGAAAAAAATTAGTATTTTCATCTAGTTCTATTTTTTTAAATGTAATTTTAAATGTTTTATTTTTTATTTTTTTTATCTATGTGGAGGTGGGCTTCACTTGCCACGCCATCCCTCAAAAGGTGGATAACTATACGGGTACAGGTACAACGATACAATATGATATGATTCGTCAAAACTTTAAAAACTAGGACACAAATATGGCTTGCACCTATCATGTTAATTCATCATAAGTTCAAAACATAAAACTAAACATACAAGTCTCCATATGATTGTTTTTTTGGACAGATCCATATGATTGTTCAAATCATAAAAAAATAAATAAACACAATTTTTTTTATATTAAAACATTGGGAAGCCACTTCCCAAATCTCTATCTCCATAAGATTTTATAATTTTGAAAACGACCTAACATATTTTCAAGTATTTTCAAAATTACCCCTTAAAGTATCGGAAACATATCGAGACCGTATCCTAGAAGTATTGGAAATGTATCAGAAGGTCAAACTTTCAGAAAAGCCCATGATACTTCTATATCCATGTTGGATACGCATCACAGGCATATCAAAGTATCGGATACCAGCATACCTCCAGTTGAGAGTATCGGTGCAACATAGGTGATAATGATCTATGTGTATGAAATTATAAAAACACCCTTATCACGTCATTATGGTTAACTGATTTTTGAACGAAAGTGACGACATAAAGTAAAGTAAGATTTGACTGTAGTTTTAAGAGAAGCCGTACCTAAAAAGCATTGCAAAGCCTAATTCTCAAATCCAACAAACTCTTTCTGCTACATTTTCATTGAATTGAAAATTACAAAAAGAAATTGAAAAATATATGAACCTCTTCTTCTAAAGCCCTAAGCCTCTCATCAGTAGCCAATGAGTCGCCCTGTAATTCAAATGCAACCAAATATTATATATTTGCTTTCAATTTAGCATATACTTGAAATCTGATGACTTGAAGCTACCTTCAGAGTGGACAAAACAGACTGCAAATGATGGATCTTCTGCGTCATGTCGTCAATACGCTTCTCGCGCTCTTCGATACGATCGATTTTCTCTGTCAGATTTTGAATGCTTTCTGCTAGAACTGATTCTGCATAACAAAATTAATAATAGCTAAGAAGAAAATCATGGGTAACAAATTGAAGAAAAAATAAAGCTTGAAGTGGGAGTAAATACCTAAGTGATCGATCTTGAGCTGGAATTGGTGGAGTTGGCAGAGAGAGGAATTGTCGTCATTGTCGTTGACGTGCTGAGGTGAACATGTTGTTTGGGAGAGAGCGAAGAGAGAAGAGAATAAGGAGGGAAACAGGGGGAGGAATGGAATTAGATGAATTAAGAGTCTCATGATCTGTTCTTCTGTGGTTCTGAAGGAAGGAAAAGACCTGACTTGTGCTTCACTGCTTCGGCTCCCCAATCAATGTCAATCTCAAGCTCAAAATTGCAGCTAATTTTTTTCAATTTCGGGTTTCAGACTTTCAGTCAATTACTGGGTTGCTGCGTGAGGAATAAAAAAGCCCAAATGTGCGTGGTGTTTTGCTGGGTAGGACTGAAGGGTTGAAAAAAATTAGTATTTTCATCTAGTTCTATTTTTTTAAATGTAATTTTAAATGTTTTATTTTTTATTTTTTTTATCTATGTGGAGGTGGGCTTCACTTGCCACGCCATCCCTCAAAAGGTGGATAACTATATGAGTACAGGTACAACGATACAATATGATACGATTCGTCAAAACTTTAAAAACTAGGACACAAATATGGCTTGCACCTATCATGTTAATTCATCATAAGTTCAAAACATAAAACTAAACATATAAGTCTCCATATGATTGTTTTTTTTGGACAGATCCATATGATTGTTCAAATCATAAAAAAATAAATAAACACAATTTTTTTTATATTAAAACATTGGGAAGCCACTTCCCAAATCTCTATCTCCATAAGATTTTATAATTTTGAAAACGACCTAACATATTTTCAAGTATTTTCAAAATTACCCCTTAAAGTATCGGAAACATATCGAGACCGTATCCTAGAAGTATTGGAAATGTATCAGAAGGTCAAACTTTCAGAAAAGTCCTTGATACTTCTATATCCATGTTGGATACGCATCACATGCATATCAAAGTATCGGATACCAGCATACTCCTTCAGTTTGGAGTATCGGTGCAACATAGGTGATAATGATCCATGTGTATGAAATTATAAAAACACCATTGTCACGTCATTATGGTTAACTGATTTTTGAACGAAATTGACGACATAAATCAAAGTGAGATTTGACTGTAATTTCAAGAGCCATTAGTATAGATAATGCTTAGAAGAATGAAATATCGGGCCCATAGATTCAGCCCATCTCAAGTCATATACCAAACAGGCTCTTTCGTGTTCTGTTCATTTGAGACAGGCTTGTCAGTTGTATGTATGAGTTGCTGAAGATATTTATTATTTTCCCATTCGACAAAAGAAAAAGGCAAAAAGAAACAAAGAGAAAGTGGAGCTTGCAGAAAGTGGCAGAGCACAGAAGTGAGGGTTGTGGTTTCCATTCAGCAGCAAGTCAGTCGGTCAATGTGAAAGGAAGAATTGAAATTGTGTGAAAAAGGCACGAGCCCCATTGTGATTATTCAGATATTGATTTTGCGGAGGCATGAAGGATGATGGGGGTCGTTGGGGTGTTCTTGGAAAGGGACAAGTGGGACTCATGTTCATGGCTCAATTCCTCATTCCAACATGGTACGCCTCAATGGTAGAAGTGAGTTCACACAAGGCTTTTTATTTTTATTTCAATACGAACGAACTTAAGGATCTCATATATGGGTAAATACTCTTATTCACTTAAAGTCACAAATCTCTCGTGAGTTCGGACAATGTATAATTGGCAAGTGATCTAGCTAGGTCACCATCACTATGGCGCAATCATGCAACTCGTTTGACAAGTGTCATAGAATTCAAACAAATAAAAATTAGGTCCAAGTTAACATATGATACATTATGATTAATGGCGTCACTTGATTTCAAACACTAAGACCATATGGATTAAACATCCTTATCCCATGGGATGTGCTGAAAACATATCAGAACAGAACCGATAATCGCCATTCCCATATAAAATGCTACACAGCCTAGCTAGCAACAGATAAGTGCTTGCTGCTACGAATCTTCCATTTATGTGGATCCTAAAGCTAGTTGGTCAACTCAATGTGAAATCATGTTGTTCTTCTAACTCTTGGATATCATCAGTTGATTGAAGGAAAGAAAAAAAAAGAAAAAAAAAGAAAAAGAAAAAGAAAAAGTGTTTGCAACCTGACTGAATCACATGCATCCACATGAACACCACCACCAGACTTGTTTGAGTTGCAGAATGCTAACTCAATGTAAAATATAGTAAATTCAAGGATTGAAGCACTGTTTGTTAACCCCTTTAGATTACAGAGAAATAAATAAATCTGATCCAATTTTTTTATCCATTTCCATTCTACGTGATGTGCTGCTGCCGTTTTAGATGGGTCCAAAATACAAAATCGCAACGTGGAGCCCACATACGCAAAGATTATATAAAATGCTCCATCTACCATCCTCCTAATCTCTATACGAGTAGAGTATGTACTCCTCCCTCCCTCCCATACAGTCAGTCCAGCAAGATTTAGCTAGCTCTTTTTTTTTTTGGTCGAAACACACTTTCATTAACGAAAGGGAAAGGAGAAACACAGCCCAACCAAGCAGCAACACAACCAAATATACAGGAACCAGACTAACGTCTGTGAACAACCCCAGGCAACACTACAAAAGGCCGAGTAGACCTACCACACCAGATAGACCCAAAGATAATTACAAAAACCAGCTAGGGCAAGAACAAACTAGGACGCCGCCCTAATAGGCGTGCGTCAGATCCTAACTGGACAAAAAAACCTTACAACTGTGGAGGACAGGGAAGTCCATCGCTTTGGAGAACGAACATCAGGGAGGATGGGGGTCTGCTGATCCAGACCTCATCGCACATCCTCCTCTTTGCTTCTAAAGCTGCAACATCTGCTGTTTTGTTTGCTTGCCTCGGGATCCACTTCCAGGAGCAAGAACCGAATGGTCTGCAAGATTTAGCTAGCTCAGGTCTAGAAATTGCAACTGCAATTCCAGCTCTTGATCAATTTGCTTGCAAATGATCAGATGCTTGATGATAAGAAAGGAAATCCCCAGTGGGGCCCACATCCATTCCCCTTGTCATCACTGGAAATGAACGTGAAAATCCCCCCATCACATCATATATCCTACTAGTCAGTCCAAAAAGTCAGTCACTCGAGCAATGAATTAGGAGATAAAGAAAGAAAAAGAAAAGAAGAAAAAAAACAACTCGTTTTCTCACTCTGTGTGTCTCTTTTTCTTCAGCTAGCCTATATATAAAGCCCTCCACAAGCCAATTTTCAATATCACAATAACAAAACCAAGGAACACAAAGTATATATAATATGGCTGCAACCTTGGCTAGCTTTTGCCTCCTAGTCTTGGTGGCAGCCCTTGCACCTCATCGAGCTTACGCCTCCATTCGTAGCTCACTTGGCCAAAAACGTGCTGCTGCTGCGGCTGCCCCATCCGTCGGTATATGTGCGTCTTCGGTGCTTGTATATGGCTACCAATGCCAGGAGCTTCAGGTAAGAGCTTGATGAATTAAGCCACTGCACTGTAGCTACATATAATTCAATCAATTAGTTTTGAATTAATTAATTTGTGTTGTTCAGGTGACAACCCAAGATGGTTACATACTGAGTTTGCAAAGAATCCCGGAAGGTCGTCATAGTAATGGGACTAAGAAGCCACCGGTCTTAATTCAACATGGTGTCCTTGTGGTAAGTTTCTTCTTCTTCTCTGCTCTGCATATCATCACCCTGTTTCTGCATCTGCTTCTGCTTCTGCTTCTGCTTCTGCTTCTGTTTCTGTTTGATCTTTGATCATTAAACATTATTGCACATATTCATTAAAGTTGCTTTTCTGTGCCACATTTTGGTACCAAAGTTGCTTTTTTCGACCATTCAAGTGAAAAAAGTCAAAAGGGAGAGGACACTATCAGTGAATATAGCATGTGCCCTGTAATTCTTTCGAATGGCCTATGATGTCACTTAAATTAGACTTAAAATTAGCATCTTGCATGCATTTAATAACAAATTGAAAAGCAATATCTTTATAAAAGTGGATGCTAGAATTACGCCCCTGGAAATGGCTGCAGATCCAAAACAGAGGGTCCATGTTTGCCTATAAAGTCAATGAGAAGAAGAAAGAAACAGAGGAAAACAGAGCAGATTTCATGCTATTCAGATTAGACGTACGAATTTGTTCAGATTGTTGAACAAAACATGTCCACTTAATTAAAAATAACAAATAACAAGTAATTGTTTTTGTGTGCACACAAAACAAAAATCGGATTTAAGTTTTCAAGAAGTGGTTCAGAGACTCTGCTTCTGCTTCTGATTCTGATGAGGCAAAAAGAACCCTATCAGAAACTGTCCAAAAAAATGATGCACCGCCTCAGGCATAATTCCATGGGTGCAAAATTCAAGACACGGATCTTGGTACTGACGATAATTGAGGGGTTTCTATATTGTGTATGTGGGTGCAGGATGGAGTCACCTGGCTCTTAAATTCTCCGGATAGAAATCTACCGTTGATTTTGGCTGATAATGGGTTTGATGTGTGGATTGCTAACACCAGAGGGACCAGGTTTAGCCGACGACATACTTCCATGGACCCCTCCGATCCGGTTCTTACACTATATACTCTCTCACTTCAGCTATCTCTGTTTCTTAGTAGTGTGTGCTTGTTGCTTAATGAGTTGTGATTTGAAACATGTCAGAAATTTTGGAATTGGTCTTGGGATGAACTGGTGGCCTTTGACCTACCAGCTGTTTTTGATTTCGTGTATAGCAAAACAGGACAGAAGGTTAATTACGTGGGCCATTCACTGGTGAGGATCAATGTATTTGAAATTTTTCAGGTTTTTTGTGTGATGGAAAATGCACATATCTTGGTTAATTGAATTTCAAATCAAGGACATGCAATGCAACTTGTTGAAGAAACCATGTGAATTTGGCAGGGTACTTTGTTTGCATTGGCATCGTTGTCAGATGGGAAACTGGTGGACCAGATGAAGTCGGCAGCCTTGTTGAGCCCCATTGCTTATTTGAGCCACATGAACACTGCACTTGGGGTGGCTGCTGCAAAGGCCTTTGTTGGCGAGGTACAAATTCATTCAGTTGTCAATCAATAATTTCTTATACAATTTAAGATATGTCGTCGATAGAAGCAGTCCCAAACAAACTCTAATTAAGCTTATGATTTTGCCAACAGATCACTACGCTACTCGGTCTTGCCGAGTTCAATCCAAAAGGGTAAGAATCCACCAAGAAATAAATGTTAAACACCTCTTCATCTCACAGCATTAGGATTTTAACTTGGTGTAATTTGAGGTTTCTCTTAATTGCAGGGAGCCTGTGGCCCAATTTCTCAATGCTCTGTGTGCTTATCCAGGGGTTGACTGCTATGACTTACTAGAAGCAGTTACTGGTATAATTAACAACTTCTCATTATCTCTAATTATTAATTATCTTGCAGCTAAGCTATTAACTACTTCAGTAAATTTATCTGATTTAAGGAAAAAACTGCTGCCTCAATTCTTCCACTGTTGATCTCTTCCTGAAGAATGAGCCTCAGTCAACATCCACCAGGAACTTGGTGCACTTGGCTCAAAGTAAGTTCCTTTATCCAACTTAAACCCCATCTGTTTAAAGTAATGGTGCCAATTAAACTACTTGTTTAAACTAATTGTGACATAAATTAACTTGCAGCTGTGCGAGATGGGGTGTTGGCAAAATACAACTACGGGAGACCAGACTTCAATTTGATGCATTATGGGAAATTTAGCCCTCCAATTTATAACCTCTCCAACATTCCCCATAACCTTCCTCTGTTCCTCAGCTATGGCGGCCGAGACTCGCTCTCTGATATTCGGGACGTGGAGCTTTTACTTGATATTCTTAAGCTTCATGATGTGGGCAAGCTGACTGTTCAGTACATAAAAGACTATGCACATGCAGACTTCATCATGGGGTTGAATGCCAAGGACATTGTGTACAATCAAGTTACTGCCTTTTTCCAGCAGCAACAATGATATTAAAACTGAGATTGAAGTTGAGTTGAAATCAGCTGCAACTTGCAAACCATATGGCTCCGTTTCGATTGAGGATTTGACAACAAGGCTAAATGTCTAGATGTATACGGGCCATCATGAGCACCTTAAGCTCTAGTTTGTAGTAAAATGTATCCAGAAATTTTGAACAATATATGTCGGTTTTAAAGTTGATGAGCAAAATATTTTAATGAATCAAACAATCAATGTCATGACATTGATGATGACGAGCACAAGCTATAGTGAACAGACTTTCTTCATTTGGTCCTTGTCTTAGTCCGTTCTGATGGTTCTGACATTTGTTTTGATTTAAAATTTGAGTCCCAAGGGCAAGCTGCTGGCCTTTTCGAGTGAATATGATCACCGCCAGGGTAGCTTTGTTTCAACGCCAAGCTTCCTCCACGACCTTTTGCCCACCAACTAGTTTTGCTTTGCGGACAAACCAAACTCTCTCAAGTCTTAACATAATCGCATTTCACAAACTCAGCCCTGTTTCTCTGCAGAATTACACAAATGCATGATCTAGGTTGCGGTATACTGCCTCTTGCTTCTCGGGGCAATTTGATAATTTGGAGGGTCCTTGATGTTCATCTTATGAAAATGAAACTTCCCAAGTTATCAAGATTACAAATATTGTTTTTAATAATTTATAATAATAACAATATTAATAAACCAAACAGAACTCCCCTGTATATATATAGTTGTAATAGGCATGGGAAAGCTCAGACTCAGACATTGAAAGGAGTTAGAAGCAAAGAAGTCTAGAGAGAGAGAGAGAGAGAGCATAAGAATATACAGAATGGGGCGCAGGAACACAATTTTGTTGGTGTTGGTTTTTGTAGGTTTGATCACAAAGAAGGGCTTCGCAGCACAACTCACAGTTGGAGGAAGCCAAGGTTGGGACGAGTCCACAGACTTCAACTCCTGGGCATCTGCCCAAAAATTCAAGGTTGGCGATCAACTTGGTAAGTAAACAAACCCTCTTAATCTAATTAATTGTTAGTGTGGATTTGATTAGCATAATAATTCCATAACCAATGTGATTAATATGGTGGACAGTTTTCAAGTACTCTTCGGGGCTGCACAGCGTGGTGGAGCTACCAAATGAGAGTGCCTACAAGAGCTGTGACCTTGGCGGTGCATTAGACTCCAAGAATAGCGGCAATGACGTGGTGAAGTTGAGCAAGGCTGGTACACGATATTTTGCTTGTGGCACTTTAGGCCACTGTGGCCAAGGCATGAAGGTGAAGATCACTACTGTCGATGGAAATGCACCTTCTTCTCCGGCATCGGCATCGTCGTCATCTTCTGATGCTTCTCCTGCTTCAACTTCCCTGCATTCCATTACTTCATTCGTTGTGCTTGCTGCGTTATCTGCAACCGTTGTTCTTCTTTCTGTGTTTTGAACTTCGTTTGAGGGTATTTGCGCTATTGGGTCTACTTATTACCACCGTGGACGTATCATTTTATTTGGATTTTGGAGATAAATTATAGCCAGTGCTGAGTTTGTGATTCAAACTCAGAACTTGATATTTTTGGTTTTATTTCGTTGTGACTGAAATTTGAAGGAAGAGCAGAATAAAAGTGGTAGGGATTGCTATATATATATATAACCCTGGCCTGATTTTTGTACAATGGTATGAATCAACCCTCATCTCCTGCTGGATTTTTCCTTCTAATTTTTCTTCTATTGATTGCAGAAAAATTACATATCCTATATGGTTTCAACTCCACTCTCCACATATCCGACCTTAATCTCCCTTAGACAATTTGATCAAGAAAAAAGGCCCCCTTTTTGGTCCGAACAAAATTATGATTTCATGGAATATGGTTATTAATTTTGGACATTCCATAATTATGAAAAGAGATACAACTTTGTATGACCAACATTTTGTTTTTGTTTTTTTTTTCTTTTGATGAGGCATAACCAGTGGCGATTCCAGGATTTGAAAGCCGATCAGGCAAAACTTATATACTAAACTCGATGGTAGGAGTGAATTTCATTAATAAACATAAAAAGATTTTCATAGTGAGGGTGACATAATGAGTCTTACCCTCAAATGCATCTATATCTACAAATACAAAAACTAATTTCTGAAATTTTTGAAACAACTGTCTTTGTGCGAGACAAAAAAAAAATTTAGGTAGGCTTGGGGTTTGTGTGAGACAAAAAAAATTAATAATCATAAGTAGTGTAGGTAATATTTTTTTAATAAAAAGAGAAAAGGAGTAATGTATCTATTGCTAATTCTCAACCAACAAAAAAAAGAAAAAAAAAAGAAGCATATATGTTTTCCACTCTTCACTCGAGTTCAAATCCCTTCATCACCCGCTAGTTAGATTTGATTAAAATAGTATATAAATATATATATATATACAGAAATTCTCTTATGCGGACATCCGGACGTTATTATCGTGCGGACGCAGTGTATTTTGTACTATCCCTCTCTGTTTTCCTGCCTGTTTACAATAGGATCCGCATGATAATAACGTGAGGACATCCGGATAAGAGAATAATTGTATATATATATATAAAGCGAAAAACAGAGAATGATGAAACATTCAAAAGTAACTAGTATCAATTATATAAAAAATAAAAACCAAAAACAGTTAGGGCGATGTCACCGTTTTGGCGCATGAATTTCACACGAAAAAGAATATAATAAAAAATGGATAAGGCATATTCCTCCTTTGCCAATCCAAAATCAGAAAATTCTTTTCACCAAAAGAAAAATCAGAAAATTCAAAACAATATTTAATTTTATATCAGAAAAAGGACAAACCCAAAAATAAAGCGTGAATTATTCCCGCTCTCGTATGGAGTCACCACTTTGGCCAACACTTTACCCCTTACGGGCCGACCCGGTGTGAGCGGGGATTAGTCTGAGTTGTAGTTAAGGTTTAAAGGTGTCACCCATAGTTGGGGCCCATCCAGGACCACCTTGTGATTCAGAACAAAAAAATAATAATAATAAAGCGTGAATCTTAGGCGCCCGAACAAATCGTGACAAAGCGGCAGTGTCTATTCTGTCCAGCGCTGAGCTCTTTTGATTTTTGAAGGCAGTTGAAGTGTCGTGCTGTAACAAATTCAGTCCGAAACAGACAACCAGAGACTGACAGTGAGAGTGAAAACCATGCCGGAGGAGACGACCACCATAGACTACGTGATGGAGGCAGCGTCAGGGCCCCACTTCTCGGGACTCCGACTTGACGGCCTCCTCTCATCTCCACCTGCATCGTCTTCCTCTCCTGCTTCCGCTGCTTCAAACCCAGCTGACCCCAACGCCACCAAGCAGCCCTTCGTCATTGGTACTATTAACTCTCTCATTCGTATTTCTTCACATTTTCACAGAACATCCAATCAATTTGCATTTGTTTCAGTCACATCTCTGCCGCAACTACATTTTCTTTCAATTTGATTGTTGTTGCGGTGATTGATTAGGTGTTTCGGGAGGTACGGCTTCGGGTAAGACCACGGTTTGCGACATGATCATCCAACAGCTTCACGATCATCGGGTCGTCCTTGTCAATCAGGTTAGGGTTTGGTGTCCATTATGCTTACCTTGCTTTTCTGCCTGCAAAATTCCGTCATTAGTTGATTTTACTTTATGCTTAATAAAATTCTCTGATTAGTTTCATTTGGCCGTGTCGTAGGATTCATTTTACCGTGGTTTGACACCTGAGGAATCTGAACGGGTGCATGAGTATAATTTTGATCATCCTGGTAATCATTTATTATAAAAAGTCAAATTTACTTTCCTATTCTTGATGTCTGCTGCCAAGAAATTAGGCTGTGTGCTGTTCTATCTGTACTGTGCAACTCTGGTAGTTATGGAGTGACAGATAAAGTTTTGTTGGGGTTTTTCTTTAGCCTATGGACATTATTTGTAAAATTTTATTGATTATGTATGGCTTGCATTTTGTAGATGCTTTTGACACCGAGCAACTTTTAGAGTGCGTTCAAAAGCTAAAATGTGGCCAATCTGTCCAAGTTCCGATTTATGATTTTAAGATCCATCGACGAAGTTCTGATACTTTCCGGCAGGTACTCAAATCATTTATGTGTTTTTATTCCTTTTTTTTTTGTTAGGAGTATCTAGCTTGTTTGGCATGTAGAATTAGTGTACTGGTAACATTGTACTATTTATTATTATTATTCCTATATTACTTTATTAACTATCATTATTATTAGTATTTTTACCATTTTTACTCTTCTCAAGGTTCGTTTTGACTTCTAATTGTCGTTTTCTTCCCTTTTAATCATTTTGTTTACTGCTTTTTCAGGTGAATGCTTCCGATGTAATAATTTTGGAGGGAATTCTGGTATTCCATGATCAACGTGTCCGAAATCTGATGAACATGAAGATTTTTGTCGATACAGGTTTGATTTTCTCTTTCTAGTTTTTTGTCATTGTCATTATTTTTATTGTCTTGTTATGTTCCTTTATGGTCATCTCATCTTCCTACATTTCCATGATTGTTTTGCTTTGCATGGCATGTTAGTTTGAGTGCTATTTATGGACATTATGCCTTCTTGTATAGGTCTAGCAATTCCTCTGTAATCAAATGTATATGTTACGACAAAGAAATAGAAATAGATATTGATCAAAGAAATCCAGAGAAGGCAAGGAATTTCAGGGCTGGTTGCGTGTTCTTATATTGCCTATTAAGATTCAGTTGCCAATTAGCAATTTATGCTGTTATAAACCATAGGCGTTAGGCACTTGGGTGGCGAATAATGTATTCTACTTTTTGCCGGTCCATATAGAATGGCTTCAGTTTTTAAAAATTTATATAAACTCAAACTGCTTATGGGTTATTATCAAACATTCGTTCTTTAAGAGTGCTTCTATTCCCATCCAACTTTATGGGTTGGCCAGTCTCTGTATGTGCATGAGGAGCAGGTCATAACCTTTTTTAGATTTGCTCTCTCTCACTCCGTGAATATTTGTTATCTTGTTTTTGTCCAGATGCTGATGTAAGGCTTGCTCGTAGAATAAGACGAGACACAGTTGAGAGGGGGAGGGACATAAACTCTGTTCTTGAAATGGTAAGACCCCATGCTTGAACAGTCTCCTTGCCCACAATTGAATCATCATAATTTTCTGTGGAGTTGAGTAAGAACATAGGGTGGCTCTTTTATGGTTTAATTGTCTTGTAATTCCGCTGAGATTTTATTGTTTCAATTCTTAAAATCACATTGGTAGCATTATTTTAATTGTGCAGTATGCCAAGTTTGTCAAGCCTGCTTTTGATGATTTTGTTCACCCATCAAAGAAGTATGCTGATGTGATCATTCCCCGTGGTGGTGATAATCATGTAGCCATTGATTTGATTGTGCAACATATTCACACAAAGCTTGGTCAGCATGACCTCTGCAAAATTTATCCCAATATGTATGTTATTCAGTCAACATTTCAGGTATGCCTTTTGTTTTATTTGTGATTTGGTGTTATAGACATATTCTTCACCTTCTTTCTTTTGGGGGCATTAAGAATTTGGTAGTCTTGGCTATGGTTGTTGATCCTAAGACTCTCAAGTACAAATTATTTATTGTATGTTGAATTCAATTATTGGTCTTGTTTTTCGTTGAGCTGTGGCCCAAAAATTCTACTACTAAATGCCAGTAACTAGAATAACTGTACAACTCTGAGTGCAGAAAACAGTGAGATTGTGGATTATACAAAGCAGCGTCGGATGAGTTGGGTTGGGTATGTGTCTGGTAGGTGAAGGCTAAAGATAGTTATGTCAACTTGGTTTCTGTTTCTGGGCTTATGGCATATCAGTGAGAGAACTTTCCAAACCCCTTTTCTGGGCACCTTCTATGTCCACCTCCAACCAAATATTTAAATTTCAGCCCTGAAAAGTGTGATCAATCAGATCTCATGGTTGACTGGCCCAAGTTTATTTGAATATATAGGTCACTTGCATTACGATGGACCCTGTAACCTGAAAGGTTGTCCCAACAGTTTGCAATCCGATGACTGTTTCTTCACTTTCATCTCTTTGTAGTCCTGAATCGAGTTTTTCTCATGTTACAGATTAGAGGTATGCATACACTGATTCGAGACCGAGAAATATCAAAGCATGACTTTGTATTTTATTCAGATCGGCTAATTCGTCTGGTATTTTCCATTTCATGCTTTGTCAAGTTTCATTAACCTACCAGAGTTCAGCTTTTATGTTCTTATACTTTGATGTGGCCACTAGGTTGTGGAGCATGGCCTTGGCCATTTGCCATTCACAGAGAAGCAAGTAGTAACTCCAACAGGTATGTTGATTACATGTCTTTACCCTCTTCTTTCCTTCTCCATACTCAATTCAGAACTTTGTTCGTTTTGGGTTGGGAGGATTTTGGATTTTCCGTTGGAGGGGGAGGTGCGTTGCTAGTTGAATGATTGGACTGTGAAGCTCACATAAACATGGATCCAATATTTATTTAAGTAAAGAATATTATGTCTTTGAAATTTTGTATTTATTCTATTTCAGCATCAGTATATACTGGGGTTGATTTCTGCAAGAAATTGTGTGGGGTTTCAATTGTTCGAAGGTGAGCTTTAAATCAGGTATTGATTTTAAAAGTTTTATTTATCCGGCAGGCAAAATATGGGTTGTCGGGTCTTAACAATCTTTCCATGTTTATTATGTAAGTGGTGAGAGCATGGAAAATGCATTACGTGCATGCTGCAAAGGAATAAAAATTGGAAAGATTCTGATTCACCGTGATGGAGACAATGGGAAACAGGTAACCTTATAACTGTTTTTGAAGTAGGAGAAAATTTACGAAGAGCTAACCCCTCCCTCTCAAACTTAATAAAAATTGTGTATAACTGAGTTACTACAACTTAAGCAGCTTATATACGAGAAGCTTCCCAAGGATATTTCAGAACGCCATGTCCTGCTTCTAGACCCCGTCCTTGCTACAGGTAATCCCATTGGTTTCCTTTGAAGTTCTGTTGTCCTTCTTTGGTACCCGCATATATTGAGAAAAATGTAGTTGGTGATGGAAGAAAACTTTTGGACTCTAGTGTTTTCTTATTCTCATTGCTCAAGATGCACAGGAGTGATAGAAAGATAACATCATTTGTTTATTATGTCTTATGCCATTCCCGCCAAAGAGTATGTTGTGAGACATACTGCACAATGTGGAAATTAAAATGGCAGGGCATGTTGGCTTTTGCTAGCTAGAAATTGGAGTCCGTTTTTTATTTTTATAATTTGGGCACTGGACTCCGTTTTTTTTTCATGTATACATTAGTTACTGTAAGAATTTCAAATTAAAAACAAGAATAGGCTTGGTTTATCAAATTCCTGACCCATCCTGCTGAGAAGGGCATTCTTTTGAACTTTTGCTTGCTGGTGAGTGAAAAGTGACAATCCACGTTAATGGCTTGTAGGTAACTCTGCTAACCAGGCTATTGAACTACTCATACAGAAAGGAGTTCCTGAAGCACATATAATATTCTTAAACCTTATCTCTGTGAGTTTCTCTCGACGCCGACCGATTGTTTTTGTGTACAATGTCAACATTTGTTTGATTCTTTTTACCATTGCTTCCCTCTGCCTTAGGCCCCTGAAGGAATCCATTGTGTTTCCAAACGGTTTCCATCGTTAAAGATTGTCACTTCAGAGATTGATGTTGCACTGAATGAAGAATTCCGTGTGATTCCAGGAATGGGTGAATTTGGTGATCGGTACTTTGGCACTGATGATTGATCGCAGAAATAAGTGCATATTGTAGATTGTGATCCTAAAATATTTGCGCTCCTGTGGCCTTGAAATAGATGGTTATACAGAAACACCAAGGAGATTGGCTTATGCATCTTTTGTTACCGGAACTATGTAGTGTGTGTTGGCGCTATTTCCAAATTCTATAGTTCACTGTTTCTACCTATATGATGTTCCTGTGATGGATGGAGGAAAATTATAAACAGTTTCATGTTTAATTAATATAATATAATGCCCTCGTGTAAAATCTGTAAAATTTGGGAATCTTTAAAAAAAACAAATGTAGCAGGACCTCTTCTTCCACTTTGACGACCACGTCTAATAGTTTCTTTGAACATCTAGATGGAGCAGACCAAGTATTATTCTTGGGGTACTAAATTGGGGTTCTTAAATATCCCTTTGACTGAAATGCAACATTCAACCTAAAAGTCATTTTTCAACTAGACGAGCGTGGTTGAAGTGTTGATGGGGTCGAAAATATATATTAAGGCTCTCTCAGACTATTGACTTGGGAGTCTTCTAATAATTGACTTTTTTATTTATCAGACTTGGTATAAATCTGAGTCACATCTTTCCCTTGTTGTGAGGGCACATAATTTCGAAAATTCAAAGAGAAGAAAAACTCAATTTTCTTTCTCCATCCTCCCTGCTACTACGTACAGGACATTTGTTCTCTTTAAATCTTGCAGACTCATATCTTCACTCCTGCAGATCATCCCTCCCATTGCATGCTTGCATAACAAGTATGGGTCACAGCAGTGCTTCCATTCAACTTGTTTCACTAATTTTACTGTCAGGAATTCTATACCTTGAAACCATTAAACTTGGTTTCTGCAGTGCTGCTGATCATCATAACGTGAAATGCATGGATATAGAGAGGAAAGCCCTTCTCAAGCTCAAACAAGGCCTTACAGATCCTTCGGACCGGCTTTCGTCTTGGGTGGGAGAAGATTGCTGCAAATGGAGTGGTGTCGGCTGCAACAACATAACTGGACGTGTCAACAGGCTCGATCTTCGCAATCGCTATAAAATAGGTGGGTTGGATGGTGATGGAGTAGCAGAGAATGCATTTGGTGGTGAGATCAACTCTTCTTTGCTTGTTTTGAAAGATTTGGTTTACTTGGATTTGAGCATGAATAACTTTGGAGGTGTCCAACTTCCAAGTTTCATTGGATCACTAGAGAAACTGATATACCTCAATCTCTCTGGTGCATCGTTTGGTGGAATCATTCCCTCCAATTTTGGAAACCTCTCAAGATTGCTTTATCTTGATCTCAGTAATTACCTTTTTGAACCAGTTGAGAATGATCTCCACTGGCTAAGGCTTGCAACTTTTTCTTCCTTAAAGTACCTTAACTTAGAAGGAGTTGACCTTTCCAAGGCTGCATCATATTGGCTTCCTACTGTTAATATGCTCCCTTCCCTTGTTGAATTGCATTTGCCCTTTTGTAGACTTTCCATCCTTCCTCTCACTCTTCCTTCCATCAATTTCACATCCCTTTTGGTTCTTGATCTCTCTGGCAACGATTTCAGCTCCACGATACCTCCCTGGATGTTTAATCTGACTAAACTAGTCCACCTTCACCTAAAGTCCAACAAACTCCATGGAGAACTTGCAGAAACATTTGGTAGTTTGACGTCTCTCCAGACGCTTGATTTATCAGAGAATTCAAACATTGGAGGTCAGTTGCCAAGAAACTTGGGAACACTATGCAGTTTGCAGACGCTAAGACTTTCTATCAACAAAATTACTGGTGAAATTACTAATTTCATTGATACGTTGTCTGCATGCACAAACATCACCTTAGAGACATTGGATTTGGGATTTAACAGACTGACAGGAAAACTGCCTGATTCTTTGGGATACCTTAAAAGCTTAAGATACCTCGCATTGTGGGACAACTCATTTCACGGTTCAATCCCGAAATCGATTGGAAACTTAACATCTTTGGAGGAGTTTTACCTTGCAAGAAATCAAATGGGTGGGATCATCCCAGAAAGTCTTGGGCAGCTCTCCTCGCTGGTTGCACTAGATATCTCTGAAAACACATGGGAAGGTGTCATAACAGAAGCTCATTTGGCGAAACTTCGAGGCTTAACCGATGTATCAATTGAAAAAGCTTCGCCAAACATTTCCTTAGTTTTCGACATACCTTCTGATTGGATACCTCCTTTCAAATTGAGATACTTGAACATTAGATCATGCAAACTGGGTCCCAAATTTCCTACATGGCTCAGAAATCAGACTGAGCTGACCATGGTGGTACTCAATAATGCTAAGATTTCAGACACCATACCAGATTGGTTTTGGCAGTTGAATTTGGAATTGAGTAAACTAGATGTCGCTTATAATAAGCTAAGTGGCAGGGTGCCCAACTCATTAAGATTCAGCTATCCTTCCACCGTTGATTTGAGTTCAAACAGGTTTGAGGGCCCCCTACCACTCTGGTCATCAAACATCACCATGTTGTATCTTAGAGATAATCTGTTTTCAGGACCAATTCCTCCTAAAATTGGTGAAGTGATGCTCTTTCTGTCAGATCTAGACATTTCTAGGAACTCTTTGAGTGGAAGAATTCCCCTGTCCCTTAGTAATATGAGCCAATTAACAACCATGGTTATCTCAAACAACCACTTGTCTGGTCAGATTCCTCACTTTTGGAACAAATTACCATTATTGTATATTGTAGATGTGTCAAACAATAGTCTCTCCGGTTCAATCCCAAGGTCCTTAGGCTCTCTTACTTCACTCAACTTCTTGATCCTCTCTAGCAACAATTTTTCAGGTGAAGTCCCTTCCTTGAGAAACTGCACTGACATGAAGAGTCTTGATCTTGGTGACAACAAGTTTTCTGGACCAATTCCGGCTTCCATAGGAGAAAACATGCTCTCTTTGTTGATTTTAAGCTTGAGGCTCAACTCGTTTACTGGAAACATACCTTCACAGTTATGTGGCCTTTCCAATCTCCACATACTGGACCTCTCACACAACAATCTCTTTGGAAAAATTCCACAGTGCATAGGTAATTTGACTGGCTTCAAATCTGAGTTCACAGACAAAGATACAAGCAGTTATCAGGGAAAACTGGAGGTGGTGTCAAAAGGAAGAGTGCTTGTATATGACTCCATCCTTTACCTTGTTAATAGTGTTGATCTCTCAGACAATAACTTGTCAGGAGAGATGCCCGTGGGGCTGACAAGACTTTTAAAGTTGGGCACCTTGAATTTGTCCATGAATCATTTGACAGGAAATATCCCAGAAAAGATCGGAAACTTGGAGCGGATAGAAACTATTGATCTATCAACAAACAAACTTTCAGGTTCAATTCCACAGAGCATGGTTTCTTTAACATTTTTGAATCATCTCAACCTGTCATACAATAACTTGTCTGGGAGAATTCCAACAGGCAACCAGTTTCAGACCCTGGTTGATCCATCAATTTACGAGGGCAATGCCGCTCTTTGCGGGTATCCATTACCCAGTTGCCAAGACGACAATGGAGAAGCACCTCAAGTTCCAAGTGGAGATGGAGAGGATGATGATGACAGTAAATTTAAAAAGCTAGGGTTCATCATCAGCATAGTGATAGGTTTCTTTGTAGGGTTCTGGGGAGTTTGTGGGACTTTGGTCATCAAGAAGTCCTGGAGATATGCCTATTTCCACTTCCTTGACAAAGTGAAAGATGCTCTCCTTCGTTTTGTATCATCCATTGGAACTTCTCTGCACAAAAGCTCATAGACCACCACAGAAGAAACTGCAAATGTAAAAGCACATGTTTGCAAACAAATAAAGCAATGGTTTTTTTTTTTTTGTCTGAAGAAAATAAAGCAATGTTTAGTATTGTCCTATGTTGTTGTTTTTTAATTCTTTTTTTTTTTTATAGAGAAACATAAATAGATATTTATAAATAAACCCAATCCTAGACATGTATTTATAAAAAAACCCAAACACTATTTAAACATAGAAACACACCCAAAATCAACCCCACAATCAACAATTGTATATTTTTTGGGTGTGTTTATAAATGGGTTTTGAGTGTGTGTAATGATGGATTTTGGGTGTGTTTATAAAGTGTTTTGGGTGTTGGGTTTTTTTATAATTTCAACCCCCATTTTGGGTGTTTTAGTGAAACATAAAATAGAAACGCTGTTTATCTCGTTATCGTACGTAAACAACACATCCAAAACCGCACGTCAACACCAACACCACATTAAAAACCGCGAGTTTAATTACCGTGTTTCACGCTATTCTATCTACCGTTGAGACATTTTTCTCAGCCCTCTTTATTTGTTTATTATCCATTCCCGCCACAGAGCAACGGCGGAG
>NW_018922093.1:569717-648071 GCF_002207925.1 Prunus avium | reverse complement strand
GAAAAATTCGAGGTGGGCCGGCTGTCCACAACCCGCCAAGTGACCAAACGATGATTGGATAAGACGTCGGATGACTTGAGCTTGTGGTTCCCTTTGGTCTTGTCCTTGGCCTTAGAAGCCGGGTGAATGTGACACTCGGTGCACCTGGGCTTGCCGCACTTACCCGTGAACTTGGAGTGGTTGGTAGGCTTGGTGGCCACCTTGGTGAACAACCCGGCTGTAGTAGGTGAATCGAACCTGTTCACGTGTCGGGTTCCGGGTCTTGGGTTCAATGGGTCGGGTAGGACCCGGTAAGTCCGGACCATCCCGTGCTGGCGACCCTCTCTCTTCATTGTTGACAAAGGGAGCTGTGGGCTGAATGAAAGATTGAAAGAAGGATGAATGATGGAGGTGTTGAGTTGTGCCCTCTCTCATTATATAGTGTTGCTTGTCGGAATGAAAACTTGGGAAGCACGGTCTTTGGTTTGGTAGGTCCTAATTCTTGTGGACCAAGCCAATAAATCATTAAAGATTGACAACTCACCAAGATAAAGAATATATCTTTTTCGCTTTTTTTTTTTTTCTTCTTTTCAATATTTTTTATATGTTTTATATTTATAATTATTTTATAAAGCAAGTACTTTTGTTTTAATAAAGCAAGTACTTGGCAATGGCCAATTGCTTATGCTTGACGGTATGCATATGTCTGTTTCTTGATAATGATGCCCACTTACATGTTACAGGGTTGACCCTGGATTTTTATTATTTATTTTTCACGTGGCTAATGGAAATTATACAAAGTTGTGATGAGAAAAGGTGTGAGCCCCAAGGCAAAGGGACACTGCAACCTGTTTTTATTCAGGGTATAATTGGATCCTGAAGGAATCAGAATTTGAAACATGTAAAAGAAGGAATCTTCGGTTTAACATCTAACCATCCTGACTGGAACCTGTTTTCTGAAACTTGATTATGGAAAATCATACCTTCTTAATTTTACATTTCTTGAAAAAGTTTCTACTCTATATCACCTGGTCTAATGCTACTTCATCCCAGGCTTTTGATACCTTGCTTCGGAAGTTACAAAGGTATGTCCCTCAAGGATCATCTGTTGCTGACTTGTATGCAGGAGCTGGTGTAATTGGATTATCATTAGCTGTGACAAGAAAATGCAGGCAAGAATTGGGATAATTTGAATGTATAAAACCTCAAAAGTTCAGTCTTTATTTTTAAATATAAGACATTCTGATATGGAATTATTATTGTTTTCTAGGTCTGTTAAATGCATCGAGATTAACAAAGAATCAAAACTATCCTTTGAGAAGACAGTTGACCGCCTGCCAAACTTAGTAGATAGCAGTATCAGCTGGCATCTTGCAGATACTTCTAAAGTTGGTAACCCCTTGAAATTTTTTATGTATATATCTTAAATTTTTACCTCATAGTAGAGATCTCTGTTTTCTTCAGGTTTAGATGTTAAATATGGCGATAATTTGTTAAAGAGAAAGTATGAGAATAAATTTTAAATTATTATTTAGTATGTGAATTCTTCCGAATTTCATGTTTATATTATAATGTATACAAAGCAATTTTCAAGGTTTCTCCGTTATTGTTCCTTTATGATTTCTGCAGAATAGTTGGGTTTGTAATATTTCTCACATATAAACTAGGAACCTCTTTCTTGGATCATGGGATCAGATGTACTTGTTGTGGATCCTCCTAGAAAGGGACTGGATGCATCTCTTGTTGATGCATTGCGGAGTATATCTTCAGCCGAGTATAAAGCTAAGTCATCCTCAGAGAGGTTAGACCCTTTCTACATTCAAAATATTGAAGTCAAGGACCTCACTGGTGGTCCTAGTGGAAAGTAATTAGTTCCAATAATTTATATGTCAACTCAGTTCAAGCTCAAAAGAAAAGGATGAGAAGAGACCATGGATGCTCCGTGCAAGAGAAGCTTCACTAGTTCATATTGGAAGCAAAATAACTTCAGAGGATAGCAAAACATTGCCTCGAACCCTTATTTATATTAGTTGTGGATGGGAAAGCTTCAAAGAGGTATAAATTGGTTGCTACAAAGTTCCATGAAATAATTATATTCTGCTCTGATTATCCAATCCCGTCTTGGTCTGGTTTGACTGTCACCATTTTTTACCTCTACGTAATTTGGGATTGATTTTTCAACAGGATTGCGAGTTGTTATTGTCTAGCAAGGCATGGAAGTTGGAAAAAGCCCACGGATATAATTTTTTCCCTGGAACCCAGAGGTATATATCAGTTTCTATTCTTTAACCCCCTTGTTTCCAACGTATGATGCATCTTATTACAATTAAATTGCATGGATATGCATATATACTATAGTTTCTTTCAAGATTTCCCGCATTTCATTCAGACGTTGTATTGCTAATTCCATCATCTTTGCATTTAATACATCTTTTTGCTTTCCAGTTTCTTTTTTGCTAAGTTTTCCATGACAAGTTTTTATTTATTTTTTCCATGATTGCAGCATCGAGGTTTTAGCTGTGTTCAAGAGGGGCCAAGGTGTCAGCCTAAAGAAAAAGAAATTAGGAAAGAAGAAGAAGAAACGCTTGTGAAGAATTTTCAATGTTGTATTTTGCTGGGGTTATTACTAGAAGAAGAGTAGGATAATCTATCTAGTAGAGTGAGAAAATAACAAAACCAATACCTCTGTGTTGTTTTCCCTTTTGAAGAAAGGAATTTTGTTCATCATCAACTGAGACATGTGTGATATGAATAGTTACAAGTGAATGAAATTGCAGATTGTTGTGTTACCTGACTCCTTTGGAATTGGATGAAAGAATAAATAATTGAGTAAAAAATAATAATAAAGAAAGCGATGTCTTGCATCAGGAAAGCTGCTAGTTCCGTTGGTTGAGGAGAAGACGTTTTCAGTTCCCCTTCTCTCTGCTCGTGGTTTTCGTGAGATGTGGAAAGGCATTCAAAATGTTGTAGGCTATTAAATCCTGCCTGGTTAAGATCCCAACCACGGGAGGCACCTATAAATGGAGCACACGTTGAGGTTAGTGATATTGGCCTTTCCAAATTTTAGTGTATAACGAACGACCATCTTGAATAAATTTGCTAAATGTACTGAATAAATATGCTTAGGTGTAAGTAAGTTGTAACTCTAGTTAACAAGTGCATGGTGTTTAGTAAAATGAGAATGCTTGATCAAATTACCCCAGCTGCTTCATACTTTGGCACAATGAGCAAATGGCGGAGTCCCAGTTGTCTGAAAAGCACCATAGCTTTTGCTACTGACATGCTTTCCATCACTGTATAAGGTGTTGTATTGGTGAGGGGATGCAGATCTACATACATCTCCATTTCTTCACTTGTCACAGCCACCTCCTCGATCTTTCCTTCCCTCTCAGCCAACTCAACCCAGGTAAATTTCTCTCTCACTTCCCACTCCTCTGTTCTTCTTTTCTCTCTTTGAAACCATTTCTTCTTCAGCACATGAACAAGGTGAGCTCGAAGGATTAGTCCATGTACTTCTGTTGCCCCAACGGCCAATCCTACTGGTGGCACCACTCCATCATCTATAACAGGGAAACCATTGTGTGTGGTGTTTCTCAGGACCTCCACAATACTTTCCACCGTTTCAATTCCACGAAGGGTGACTACTGGCAGCTTGGCATCAGCAAGCTCACCTACGGTCAGATTCCTCATCCATGGTTCTGGATGTGCATCCAAGAAAGGCAAACCTTTTAAATGCAGTATAATCTCATAGATGCTTGGGTTGAAGCTGTCTCCTACTGTTTTGGCAATTAGGAGGACAATCATTGTTATGGGTAGTAAGAGGAGGTTGTTGGTGAGCTCAAGAAATATGACACATAGTGAAACTGTCATCCTCATTGATCCTGCCATTAGAGAAGCTGCACCAAGAACAGCAAAAAGCCCCTGGTCAATGTTCGTATAGGATTTCATGGCGATACCAAGCATGCGGCCATAAGCTGACCCCATAAGGATGATGGGGAGGAACAGTCCAGATGGCACAGCAATTCCAAATGTAAACAATGCTAAGATGCAATAAAGTGCGAAGAAGATTAGGAGGGAGATAGGATGGTATTCGGTGGATGTGGTAGTCGAGAAGATGTTTCGAACTGCATCATCATTAGTGGCAAGGAGAAGAGTAGCCAGGTCATTGTAGTGGCCATCTGGGCAGTTGAATTTTTTGAAGTTTCCAGACCCTGCATTGGTGGGGCAGACAGACTCTGCAAGAGAGGAATCACAGGGTGTGCATTCGACGAGGAAAGGGAGACCATATAAGCATGCAGAGGTAAAGAGTGATACACTGAGACTGAGGAGGACCTTGTGAACTTTACCCTTCCTGCCAAGAGAGTAATTCAAGAAGTAATTATTACTATCAAGTTGACATCACATTGTGTTAGTTGTCAAACATGGAATAACCATTTCTCTCAGATTACAAAAAGCACGGTCAGCTGAGTATATTCTGGTGTTGGCTTAGCTTTGCAAGGTTACTTTACATCCTAAAATCCGTTTATGTTTATGACTACAAGATTGAAGTTTGGATTAGGTTGCTTACTGATTTATGAGATTGTATAGTCTGAGGATCTTGTGGAGAAGAAAGTTGTACAGGCTTCCCAATACTCCACCAATAATGCCAATTACAACTACGGGGATGATATCCATCATATGGTACGTCACAGTAACAGTGCTTACATCGAACATGATAAGCCCTCCTTTTCCAAAAAGCCCACATCCCCCGGAATTGCATATTTCAATGAAAGTTCTAAGCACCACGACCACAATGGCTGTGCTGAAGAAAGTTCTCCAGAGAAGGGCACTCCTCCACCATGTTGCCACCTCTTCAAGAGCAAACAGTACGCCACCCACAGGGGCTCGGAAAGCTGCACATACCCCAGAGGCAGCGCCACAAGTAATGAGATCCCGGCGGTCACGGTCATTATTGAAGTAGCGGAGCCAGCGCCATTTGATACGGTGATTGTCAGGTCCCCCTTGGCCTAGTAAGGAAGCAATGCAGCTTCCAATGTGCACTAGAGGTCCTTCTTTTCCAAGATCTAGGCCTGCAGAGACAGCCCCAATGCTTCCGATTATCTGCAACATGAAAGTTTATCATGCCACTTAGCTTTATACATAGAAGAAATTAAGTAAAATCTCTCGTGTACTGTGTTAAGCAGTTTTATTATTTAGCTTTCTTTTCTTTTTCAATATCGTAACTGATTCTAATTTTAAGAGTAGTTTAATAGAGCAGTCACTTACTGAAATTATCTTGAGACATTTTCAATTTTAAAAAGCCAACCCACCTTGACAATCATTGTTGTAGCACCAAACATATTGGGAGTGTCCACTCCGTTTAGATAAGCTTTGATTTCAGGTATACCAGGTCCGGCCGCAGTGGGTGCAAAACACACGCAGAGAACGGAAGCAACAGTGGTCAGTAGGAGATTGGCCCCAGCTAAATAGATGAACCCCATGAGGTACCTACACCACATAATTCCCACACATTGTTTTTGTTGTCACAGAGAATTGAACAGACTATAATATGAGATTTTGATTGACGTAGGTGAATATAACATTGAGAGTGTGGTTAGGAATGCAACAAACCTTTCTTTCTCTATGAAACTAACTGCGGCAAGAAGCTTGTAGCCAGCAATATTCTCAACTGCAAGGTTAATGAGGGTGGCAATTATACCAGTTAAAAGTCCAACAAGGAAGGCGAGAATCCATTTCAAGAATATATACTGCAAGACTTGGACTTTGGATCTGCTTCTCCAGTCATGCTTAAAGAGATCATTCTCGTTGATCCTGCATCAAACCAACTCCAATTCAATGTGAGGATGAAGAGAATAAGGATTTAGCATTTGGGAGTTGCTTTCAAGTGAAACTTGAAATGGGATGTGTGTTAGTTCTTACTCATAGTCCAAGCTCTCTATGTAGGAGACTTTTGCTCCAACTATAGCCAGTGGACTGGAAGAGAGTGTCCGGTTTCTCCGGAGGAGTGGTTGACTCAGTGAAATGCTTTCTGGATCTCTTTCTTCCCCATCATTAGATTCTCCTTGCATGTTGAGAGGAATTGCAGCTGATTCTGCTGCACATTGGTTTGAATTTTCCTCCATCGAGCTAATGGAAGTTGCAGAGAGAGAGAGAGAGAGAGACAGCTACTCTTACTTGCTACGAATGTTAGATTGGCGAGAAGCTGTCATGCAGTCTATCCGTATATCTTTATAAATAAATACACTGTACACACATATATTGACACTAGTTCGTTTTTGTACATACATGACAATAGTGGCATTACTCTATATAATACATATACGATGGCATCTCGCGTCCAGTAATAAAAGGCCAAGACTTATCGTCCTGTATATGTTTTTTTGGCTACCTATCTGAATCCTTACTAGTAAATACTAAATGATAGGTTAGGAAGCTTGGACGTTTTGTAATGATGATTCAAGTAAAGTCACATAACACATTGCTATCAATTGTTATTATCAATGATATGATCATCCATTTTTCTTGAATTGAAGAATATTTGTGGATTGTTTTATAATAATCTGCACAAATGAGTTGCATTTGAATCTACGCAATTGATTTTGGGGCACATGATTGATAGCTACGGATTTGACATGACTCGTGCATTTCTCTAAAACTTTGGACAAGTTTCACACAAATTATTATGTTGTCAACGTCTGGCGAATCAGCAATCTGCCACCTCGTTCTCTAGACAGATAGGCACAAAATGCGAGAGCCACTTGGGGTAGAGCACGTGTCAACATCTGATCATCATCAGATCGCAGAGATCAACGGTGCGCTTGAGATGTGGCCTTTGGGGTGATTCAAAAGCCAGTTTATCCATTGTATTGTATGTATCATTAATATAATATATGATTTGCATTTGTATAAGTTGTTGTCGGACCCATGGACAATAACAATTTGGTATTCTTCATGTTCCGCCGAGTTGGACCAGCAATGTTCCGGAATACGCAGGTTGCCATGCCATGTGTAGCTGGATGTGGATGCCTTCTTCACCACCCATCCTATTGAAATTTGTAGCTTGCTCTTCTTTTTTCGGGCGTAGTCCAATGATTTGCAGACCAGTGGATCTCAAGTTCAAACGCTTATGACACCTTAATAATGTATCTGAGAGAAATCTCACCTTTTTTTAATTTTATAATTTAGAATATTACTTATATTATAAATAAATAAATAATCATTTTAGTTTTTTGCGTGATCTAAAATAATCGAGGCCCTGGTTTTCGAAAGCAGATCCAGATCAACAACAAAGTAAATGAGCTTGGCCCACTTGGCCAATAGTCAGATTCTGGATCTTCATGTGTTTACCAAAGGCACGGATGTCTACATAACGTAAACTACAGAAACAGCTATATATCATGTTGAGAGCCTCTATAATCAACTTGTGGCTGTAGTTTAGTGGTAAGAATTCCACGTTGTGGCCGTGGAGACCTGGGCTCGAATCCCAGCAGCCACACAACTACCATTTTCCTTTTTTCCAATTTGGTGTTATGTTAAGGTGTACTATTGGTATTTTTGGTAGCTCATCCCATATCTCAAAGTATTTGAACCAGCTTGGATTTTTCAATTAATTTGTTGGAGTTTCTTTATAGATGATGTCGAGTTCCACACAATTAATCAAAACATCATGTCCTTAGCAAAAATATATATAGATGATGTCAATTACAGTTCAAGTCTACACTCTTCAAAAACATTGAGACAAGTACACTCAAACCATGACTTCTTTTAATTATAAATATATGTAGAACAACTCCGTTCAAATTTTTTCAACATTCTCCTTTAATAATCGGAGAGTCGCAAACCAAATTAAACCCCTTAACAACTCCCAAATATTGGAGAAGAAGGGAAAAACCAAACTTCATAACCCACATTTTATATGTAGTGGGAATCATATATGTAATATTAAAACGCCAACCCTAAATCCACGGCATTTTAAATTCAATAGCTGATCACATGATGGTGCATTGGGTGTCCGGATCATAAAACGGGTGAATCTCCATCCGCGGGGGTGGCTGTGGAAAACTCAGTGGTTGCGCCGTCTGCTCATAGTAATTAGGGTAGTACCGTTGATGATGGTAGGGATCTGTTGCTATATGGGAGGAATTACCTGTTCCATTGGGATTATAATATCCGTAATCATGATTATTATAATAACCCTGCCCATAACCATGTCCATTTCTGTGATTAGCAACAGGCTTTGCCGTGTAGAACTGATGCTTATATCCTGAGTCAATCCTAAGCAGCTCTGCATGCTTCCCTGATTTTGATAATAACTTGAGAAGGGTGTCCGGCTCGATTGTGCCCGAAACATGCGCAATCCCGGCTTGTGCATCAATGGTGTAAGACACCCCTAATAACAAATCAGACGATTAATTTAGTGATTAAGATTCAAGAACAACGAGATTAACACAAAAGCAATTGTGCAAATCAGGCGATTAATATACGTACGTACCCTTGATTTTGCTCAAAACTTTGGTCATGGTCTTATGCCATCCAGGGGTGCTGGTATCCAATTTCAATTGACAACTCTACAAAATCATTTTGACAAAAAAGATTTTTAAAAAAAACTTGGAAATTAAGAACAGGGAGGGAGATAAACGACACTAACCATGAAACCAGTATTGCCATCGGACTCCGACATGATGAGAGAGAAAACTAAATTATGGTCGTAAACGAGTTGAGGAAAGTGTCTGCTTCTTGGTGTGTGCACTTTTCTGGTTTAAAACAGAGCTAACGTTGGGTGTTTAAATAGAGAATTAGTAGGTCGGGCCTCTAGAAAATATGGGGAATGATTTGTCGGGAATGTTTTGCATTAATTATGATCACTAATTAACCAATCAATCAAACACATTTCAAATTCAACCGGTGATTTCAAACTATTTCTCTTCTTTTTGTTATCCCTCATGAGATTCAACCAGGCGAAGATCTCTGAGAAGAAAATTTTCCATTTGGAGGATCACTCCATATTTCTGCATGCTAAAAAAACTCTAGGATTTGGAGATATCTCATTCTCACTCCCACAAAAAATATAAGGTAGGTTTTCTAGGAACCCTACCATCAATGCACCAAATGAGAAAATTGGTTTAGGAAAATGTCTAAAATGTAAGGGATCCACTTCCTATATAAGGTTAATATATATAGTATTTATTAGGTCCGTCTAATTCTCCGCAACAGTATAAGGTTAATATATAAAATATTATTTTAGGTAAAGATTTGCAAGAATGGATTTCTATTTGTCAGTTACTCATTTTTTCTTTAATAAAATACCATCCGCCTTTCTCTAAAAATAAATTAGTGTAGGACAATGTTTTCGATCCCCAGTTACACTTGCAAGTTTGAATCCGAGTCCTTTCCTAAGGATTGATAACACTTTTATGCCAAATTTTATTGTAAATTATGTAATGCTTAATAACGTTTTCTCTTTGAATATATCTCTGTGAGTGAGATCATAATTTATAAATAAAAAACGAGATTAATGAAATGATTTTATCAGTCACAATAAGACTAACGATGAGGCATTTGACATGCAAGCCAACTGCGGTGAAAGTATTGAAAGTGAGGTCCATGATCCCAAGCTTACCCTAGATTTGCATAATATTGTCTTCATGAAGAGCCCTTCACAAAATGCATAATGGGTAAGAATTTGCCTATACATAATTAATTCACCTAATAAATGTTTTTACGCAGGATTTTATGGTTGGATCAGCTTCATATATGAATTTATTGAGACCTTAGTATATCTTTTGGTGAAAAGATTAAAAACTAAATAAATTAAATTGAGACCTTAGTATTTTATTTTTAATCAAACCTCAAGGACTCATTTATTAAGAAACAAATAAGACGGGGCACGGAACCTAATTCCGACTCATACAATCAATCATAAGGGCGTCTTGAATAAAATTAGGGGCACCTCTACCCAAATAGACGGCTTCTCTTCACACAACCAGGTCTAGCCGGTCTATGCACAACGCAATTGGCTTCTCCAGGAATAAACTGAAACAAGACTCCGGCACCTGAAGCAATAGGGTCTTAATATCTTCATAGATTCTTGAATCTTCCCAGTATAGACATATCATAGCCTCCTCTTTGTTTAGCTGACACCACCACAGAGGAGTCAAGTGAGACCTTAGTATTTAGCATCAAAATATATACAAGAAAGGAACTATTCTAGTGCTCCATTTCCATACACATGTCTTCGCATCCCATCCCAAAAAATGCAAAACTTGGAAGCAGCACCAAACTAGTCTTCTGTGTGAGGGAATTCATTTGACTTGAAATTAGAAGAAATAACAAAAAAAATACCCAAAAAAGTGAAGACTTTGTAAGATTCAAATATAATGTCCATTACGATTCTACATTATTCTCCTCAAAAAACCGGAGAAATCGCAAAATATGAACTCGGACATGCCCTTAAAAATTGGGAAGAAGGGAAAAACAAAAATTCCAAACACAAGTAGTAGAAACCAAAAAACCAAGCATCCTATAATCTATGTAACATTTTGCGTTTTAAATTAAGGTCATTATTGAGTGATCAGAGAATGGAGCATTGGGAGTCTTCCGGCCGCGGCCGCGGCCGATGGTAGTGGTGTACGTGGTGGGCTGTTGTTGTTGCAAGGGTTCTATCTTGAGTGCGATCGTAATTAGTCCCATTACCATTTCCATGTGTGTTGTAAGTGTCAACAACAGGTTTGACACCAGAGAAGTGATAATGTTGTCCAGAATGAACTCTCAGCAGCTGTGCATGCTTCCCTGCTTTGGCAAATAACGTCAGAAGGGTGCTCGGATCCACCGTCCCCGAAACACATGCTATTCCGGCTTGTGCATCAATGGTATAAGATACTCCTTCATTAATTATAATCAAAATTGAATTAAGTCATAAAAAACAATAGTATTAGTAATTTTTTTTTTATACAAGCGATAGTCTAAACTACTCTAATGTATAATGTATGAGGAGGTGGACTCAAACTTTGGGGGCAAAATCACTGCCCTGACCAACTGACCTAACTCACATATGCATCTTTTTATCCATATAGTATATAGGAAACAAGCATGCTTACCACTGACATTCTTCAAAACTTTGATCATGGTCTTATGCCATCCAGGGGAACGGGTATCCAATTTCAATTCACAAGTCTACAAAACCATTTTGACAAAAAAAATTAAAACAAATAACTTGGAAATTAAGAACAGGGAGATAAACGACACTAACCATGAAACCAGTATTGCCATTGGACTCCGACATGATGAGAGAAAACTAAACTTTGGTCGTAAATGAGTGTAGAAAAAGTGTCTGTTTCTTGGTGTGCACTTTTCTGGTTTAAAAACAGAGCTAGCGTTGGGTGTTTAAATAGAAAATTAGTAGGTCGTTCCTTCCTCTAGAAAATTAGTGAAATGATCACTAATTAACCAATCAATCAAACACTTTTTAACCGGTGATTTCAAACTATTAATGTTAGTTTTATGGTAAATCTGTTCTCTTCTTTGTCTTAACCAGGCGAAGATCTCTGGGAAGACAATTTTCCATTTGGAGGATCTCTCCATATTTCTCCAGACAAAAAATCTCTAGGATTTGGAGATATCTCATTCTCATGGCTAACAAGTTGCTACATTTATGACTCTACAAGATCCCACAACACCATTTTCTTCACAATTTTGCGTTAGATTTGAAATGTGAGCATCAATTGTTTTAGCTTGGTGACCTTATCCATGATCTGCTATAATTAATATTTCTCGAGCGATTCTTGGGTCTCACCACTTGTATACATCTATGTGTCTAACTCTCGGGAACGTTACGTGAGGAAAATGTTTGTATACAACTAGGGTTAAGGTAGATTTTCTCGGAACCCCACCATCAATGCACCAAGTGAGAAAATTGGTATAGGACAATGTCTAAATTGTAATGAATCCACTTCCTATATAAGGTTACTATAGTATTTATTAGGTCCATCTAATTCTCCGCATCAGAGAGACAGTTTTAAAAGCTTACTCTTCTTTTTTAATATAAATGATTATTTTAGGTAAAGATTTGCAAGAATGGATTTCTATTCCACCCTTAACTCCGGCATTATTGAGTACGGAAAAATTCTATGGGATCTCCACCGTCGACTGAGAGATATGAAACAATATCGGTATCTTCCTCTAATAGCTTTTTCAGCTCTAGTGCTCCTATGCATACTTTTGAAAAATTCTTCTCAACCAATTGGAACCACCCACGACGCATCGCTTCTCAAATTTCAACCGGTATATGCTTCTTATTAATTATTTCTCTTTCATTAATCCGTGTACGTGATATAATATTGGTGGATGAATGATATGAATGAGTTTGTTACTAGAACCCAGAAAGCGCAGAGTTGGTGGAAGTTTTGAGGAAAGCATCGATGGCAGACAGAACGATCATACTTACCATTGTTGAGGAGGTCTGGACTGGTCCTGGCTCTGTTCTTGATCTCTTCCTAGAGAGCTTTCGGATTGGCCAATGTTGAGAGTATTTGTCCCACATTGAAAAGTTAAGGGACCTAGCCTGGGTTTATAAGGAGTTTGGCTACTCACCCCATTGCCAATTAGTTTTGGGGTGGAACCTCAACTTTCTTCATGGTATCAGAGCAAGGCTTCACGTGTTGGGCTCAACGGCCACACGTGCTCCCGCCACCAAATATGTATTGTCCACGTGTTAGGCTTGAAAGTTCGCCACATGTGCGAGGGCGTGTTGAGAGTATTTGTCCCATATTGAAAAATTAAGGGACCTTATAAGGAGTTGGGCTACTTCCCCCAATACCAATTGGTTTTGGGGTGGAACCTCAACTTTCTTCAGCCAAGAGACCAAATGGCTCTTGAATCACTTGATCATTGTCACTGTAGGCAGGCAAGCATTTCAGTACTGCAAGTCCCTGCATCCCCATTGCTTCCAGCTCACAGTCGGGATAGACATGACCTGCTACATAAAGTGCTTCAACTAGGCTACAATCTTGTTTTCACAGTAAGGTTTCTTGTTCCTTGTGTGATGGTTGAAATCAAGATTGGTCATGCAGATCGTAATTGAAACTTAACTTGGCAGCAGGAGGTGGATGTTATGTGGTTCAGAAACCCAATACCACACTTCAACCCCCAAGATGAAGTCACAATTCCATGTGATCTCGAACCGAAAGATGGAAGCAATAAACAGGATAGGGGGCTCTTTTATGTGAAATCGAATTATATATCAGTCGAATTCTTCAATTACTTGAAATTGGTCGGGGTCCTATACCCAACACTCCTTCTGAATCTCTCTGTGAGATTGCAACAGAACAGGAGATTATGGAAATGCTTGGAATGCACATAAAATTTCTTGATAAAGCTTACTTTGGTGGATTTTGTCAGCCACTTAAGAGCAATAGTGAAGTTTATACCATGCAATCAAACTGCTGTGAAAAGATTGAAAGTAAGGTCTATGATCTAAAGCTTGTCCTAGATGATTGGAGCAACTTCACGGACAATCATCAAATAATAGCTTGGGGACATTGTCTTCATGGAGAGCCCCAGACAAATGCATCCAATAAGAATTTGCTTATTGCTGCTACATTCAGTTTACTTGCAGAGAATTAATCATGATCAAAATTCTGGATTCAATTCTTACATGCAATGAGGGATTCCATTATTTTCACAATTAGGTCAAGGGAGCAGGGATCAGTATTTATCAAGTATTTCTCCATAATGCTAGGCTTTTATGGTTGAGCTTCATATACATTTCAGTAAAAAGAGAAAATTAAAAAAGGTGAGAAACTTTATGTAAAACTGAGAATGAAGGCTACAGCATTTATCTATTTGAACTTTTCTAGTGCTCCATACACATGTTTTCATGTCACATACCAAGTACTTCAGAACTTGGAAGCAGCAACAGAGAGTTCTTGAATTTATCTTTTATTTAAGCTTCAATGGTGGAAGATTGCAATTTGGCATATACATGGGGGAAAAGGCGGCAACACAATTAGCCAGATAAAAGCATCGCAATTAACACAAATTATCCGCATACAGAAGCACGAATGAAGAATCATAACATTATAAAAATTACGATAGAAAACAGATTTTGCTTGAAGTCAATCGAAGAACTGAATACAACTCTTATGCAACTTACATGGACCAAAGCCTCTCTACATCAAGGGTAGATATTCCTACAAATCAAAGGATGCACAGAATGTGGTCAATAGGGTATGTCTCCTTGAGGTAGATCCCAGTTATCGCCGTCATCATCGCTCTTCTTGGTTTCAGGGACTTCTGGCTTCTGCTGAAAAGGTCTTGAAAAGGGACGCCGGCTGATAAAAGACACGAGCATTCAATAATCATTTTCAACGGGGGAGAACTAACCAAAACAAGTCATTCAAGTCTGTTTGTGATTTGTTAGTCATATGTTTTACACACAGAACGATTGGATTGTTAGGGATTAAAGAACCCACATTCAACAATTACAAAACACATTTTACATTGTTTCACAGAGCAAAGATATGACATGTTCTTCTCAGCTACAATGCATAAAGTTCAAATCTTTTTTTCTCTCGATTTCAAAGGTTGAACATTTGTATCTTAATTTAAATTCAATTATCTAAACTAAAGCTACCAAACAATCATAAAAAATGAGAATAATCAACTTCCCTTCCACTCTTTCCTATTTCCTCAATTTCCCGAGCAACCAAAAAAAGAAATGTGACGAAAAGCAGGAAAAAGCCCAGAAGTAAAAGAGACCTTCTTTTGTTGCGCTTAGCAGCGTCACGCGTCCTGCGCTTCTTCTCGTCTTGCTTGTTCTCAAAGTACCTCCTCCTCTTAGTTTCTTGAATAAGACCGGCCCTCATGACCTCTCTCCTGAACCTGTTGATCAGCCTCTCCTCGGGTTCGTTGTCGTCCACAATAACTTGCACATTGTAGGCCGACTTAAAGAAGAGGGTGTTGGCATAAGCCAGAGAGGGGCATATCACAGACTCTACAGAAGAAGAAGAAGAAGAAGAAGAAGAAGGGCCATAAGCAGAGGGACCCACTTGAGCCATCAGTGGGGCCACCCCATCTCCGGTCTTCTGGGTCTGTAAAATAGGGAGCTGGGTCGGTGGGGTTTTGGGTTGTGATGGTAGCTTTGAGGGATTGAGGAAGGAGAACAAGTTGCAGAGAGAGGATGAGGCAGCCATGGATTACTTTGTTGATTGGAGTGATAAGAATTGTCGACCTTCTGATTTTGGTGTTATCTTCTTTTCCGGTTTTTTTTAACTCTTTTTTTTTTTTTTTTTTGAGAGGGATAGGATAGACAGAGTGGTCAGTGTGAGATTAGCTTGATAGAGTTGGGCCTGTCGATTTTTATAATACATCAATGTGTTTGATGGACTTCAAACTTGGACCAAAAGTCCTAGTCAATCACTTGGGAGTTAGACCTGATATTGTAGAGGCCCAGTTCAAAAAAGTGACCGTAATGTTTTGTGCCTTACCTTTTTTTTCTCATATAAGCGATATTGGGGGAAAAGGGAATTAAACCTAGGACCTCTAATGCATAGATAAATATTCTTAACCACTAAGTCCCTTACATTTCGTGCCTTAAGTTGAGTTGGAAGTTGTAATGTTGTCATAGTAAATAGGATGAGTTTAGGTTTTTGTTTGATTGATAAATTAATTTTTTGTATGAAATAGTAGAACCTGCCTGGGTTGGAGCCTAGCTTGGCTCCCATTTCTGGTCATACTGAATGGTCATCATTTATGGGAAGTGATTATAGTGGCCAATCCAATAACAATATAGAAAGATTTAGGCACTCTTCTTCTTTTCCACTGTTCTTCTTTCTGTCATGTTATTGTCAAGGGCAAGGTTTATCATTTTTTTATCTGGAAATAATATATTGAACCTTTTGTTTTGTCCCAGCTTCTTCTGATACTATGAGCTTGTACAGTATGCTTACAAACTGCCATATATGTCGATTTCAAAAAAGAAAAGAAACAAATCTTGGGAGATTAGAAAGAAAATGAAGGCCAGTATGGAGGAGACTGTTTGTTGCAGCCGTTGCCTCTGCACAGCATCAGAAGGTCTTTGTAGTTGCGCTGCGTCGGTCTGTCTGTTCTCCATCTCCCAACCTATAGCCGATATACTAGACTCTATAATATTATTATTAATAACCTTCGAATGATATATATATATATATAGATGTTGATGCTTTAATTCTCATTTTTCTAATGATTGGCATATATTATGGATTATGGAGGCCACGTTAGTAAGTATTTGGTGCTCTTAAAAAAAGCAAAATCTGACGGTTGCTTTTCAAAGAGACATCCCTTCCCCAGTATGCACTGAGCTCAATGCTGAGCTATTTGTGTTTTGTGATGCAACAATGGAAGGAATGCATGAATGAATAACGAATTAATATCTTACTCTTTTTTTTTTTTCCTTGTTGACAAAGCGATATTCTAAACAACTCTAATATATGGAGAGGGAGATTGAACTTGGGTGTACAAGGCAGCGGGAACATACTTAGTTACAAAAAATGATAATTAACTTCGTCAAGCAACCAATCACTTTAATATATCTTACTTAGTTACAAGCCCGCGTTACAAGAGTCGAGAAAGATTGAATCAAGCAACTAGCAGAGTTTGAACCCACTTATTACTCATCTGTCATGTTCGAAGCAATTCATGCCACGTGCATCCCCCAACTGTTGGTATAAAAGAAATCCTCTTTTTACTGTTTGATTAACTTAATCTCTAGTTGAAGAGGTTACATAGTGCTAATTATAGGTTAAACCAATGAAAAGTGTAACTAGTGTTGTGTTAATAGGAACTGGGTAGGTTGCTGATGATTATGGCTTTCCTTTTCTTTCTTTTTCACTAAAAAACCAAGGGCTGAAAGCTGATTAGGCTTTCCTCTGCTTGGTTTGCTTTTTCTCATATTTATATATGTTTATGATAACAATACAACCTTTGGAACAAAAATGCTAACCTATGCGATTATGACTCTGAAACTGTATTATAATAGGAAAGGTAAATCCCATGGCACTAATCAGTGGAGAGACAACACAAAACCTTTGATTAAAGAATAGATGGAGTTGCAGAAGAAGAAAAGAGCACCTAAACCTAAACAGAAATTATTAATATTATTAATATCGAAATGGACATCCACTTTGATAGGTTTGTTTGGGGCCTGGCAGACTCGCAGAGTGACAGTGGCATCTTCTTCTCAGCAACTGGTGGGGGTTAATTAAATTAAAATAATAATAAGATAGGAAATAGTAGTACTAATTAGCTTTATCGATACTCTTGATGTGTACAATCCGACTAGGACTGATGTAATGGTCCTATAAATATTCCAATTAATGTTCTTCTTTCTTGGGTTGCCTAATTACAAATCTTAATTAATTATTATTTGGTTTAATTGCTCATTGATGTAGATTCTTGATCAACGTCTCGAAATTTATACAATTAATTAAAACTAAAAACAGTGTAAGAGAATGATTATGGAGAGCACATCAGCATATATCTGGGTACGATCCTTATGGTTCATCTTAATCACTTAAATCCTGAAAGCAATAAAGCAATAAACGTAGCTGTAGCTGATTCTAAAAGTAGCTCCTCACATTCATTCATACCATGCTACAATAAGGAGTGCATGAACCCCCTACTTTTTCAACTGCAAATAGCAAACACCAAGGTGACTTTATGGGAAAGAATAAATAACTACTTATTTTTTTTTTATTTTTTTAATAGTAATTTAAATCATAAATCTCGACAATATATTCGGTCCCAAATTCCTTTATTTTATTTTATTGTAGAACAAGTACTTAAAGATGACATTGCGTGTAACCCCACCAGTGTTCGAGTCCCGTTACCAACAGTCTTTATTGGTGCACGATCTGTAATTTCCTATATAAATTCATACCGGTGGCAGCTGATAGTTGGGTGTCACCCGTAAGTCATCCCGGTTCGAGATTGTGAGTCTACCTTGACACTAGTGGTTAGAGTATCCAATCTCCCTAACCCCAAAACAAGTCTTCCGTGTATTCCTTAATTAGTATTCAAATATGTATATCATATATCATATTTGAAGTTGTCTGATGAAATTTAAAGAGTAAAATAAGAAAGAGTTCAGAGTATCGAAGTGAACAATTTAACAATAAACATCATTAGAGCAATGCCTACTTATGCAAGTATGAGTAGCACATGTGAGTGAATCTGAAGGCGCCTTTTAGTTCCACGGCTTAGCTAAGAACTCATCAGGGCGGGCATATATTTTTCATTTCAACGAATCATTTATGTGTGTGTGAATGATTGTAGCTAACACATGTTTAACGACTAATAATCACTTAATGCAAATGAGTCATAATAACGCATCAATGACTGACAAACTCTCATTTATATTCGTGAACAACTATCGCTAACACACATTAAAGACCTTAGCTAGCACATGTTTAATTAGAAGCGCGTGAACGACTAACATATAATGCTATATTTCCAACCTTAAAAAAGAGAAATGACCGGCATTCCTACTCAACCAGGATAGAAAAATAACCAAACAATAAAAACTCTCTCTCTCTCTCTCCAAAATCTTGGTGGTGGTAGTGTGCCTTTGACAGTGATGATAATAAAAATAATATTCTTGGTGTATTTTAATCCCTGCAACAATGAGCTCACTGAACTAAGCTTTAAGCTCAGCAAATGGGAAGCCTTCAACTTCAAGTGGAACTATTTCTCCATTGCCACCACAACAGTACTACTAGTAATACTACAAGGGTACTTGCTCTTCCACTCTCATCAATATTCTTCTCTGTGCTTTAATGGCCTCCCTTCCATTTCTCTATCTTCTCTCCCCTCTTCTGCTTCAAACTCTTGGTTTTCTTCTGTTGCAACCCCCCTTCCTCACAAATTTAAAGTTTGTGCCTTAGAGACTAATTTTGCAGACCACCTTTAATTTCTTTCTTCTTCTTCTTCTTCGATTTTCACCTGCTTAGTCTATAACCGGGTCTTTACTTCTTGCTTTGACTTTGACTCCCTGGTACTCTCTCTCTCTCTCTCTCTCTCTCTCTCTCTCTCTCTTCCTATTTTATTTTATTAAATTTTTCATTGGCTACGATCTCTCTGCATTTATGTAGTTGTTGTATCTGTTCTTAATTTCCATTCTGCTAAACTTAAGCTACTTTTTTGTATGTGTATGTATTGTATTTCGACTTAAATTTTCATGTGGGGGTAATTATATTAAAATGATATCATGATATGTATATCTAGTTATCTTCTTAGTGTTTGATGTTACCTCTGCACAAGTGGATTTTGACCTACTGCTCATATAGCTAGGTAATTATAGTTTATGTTTGTGAGGCAGTTCTGTTTCAAGTCAATTCTTCAACTTTGATCTATTCCAAGCATAACAACTGTAATTGATTAATTGGGGTCTCATTTTCTTGTATCTGTGAATTTGGTATCTTTCCAAGCACCCCTAAAAGAAGCTAGTTTTTCTGGCCTCAGAGAATCAGATTCTGCTTCCTTAAGAAAATTATTGTCGATAGTGTTGTTTCTTCTAGTTAAGTCAGTATCAGCCCACTCATTGTTGTCGTCTCTGTCTCTCTCTCTCTGTCTCTCTCCATATGTTTTGGTCCTGTCATTCGAGTTGTATTGCTTTCTTATGCATAAATGTTTAATTGATGATATGATTAGTGCATGCGGTACAGCAGTTGCTGATGATCATTTCTTTGATCTTATTCTCCAGAATCACAGAGAATTTCAAGGTTTGAAGGAAGGGTTTCTGATCAATGTCGAACGCAAAACAAATGGTGGGCACTGAAGAAGAAAGCAGGGAGTTTTTTAATGTTGTGAGTTGTAAGAAATGGGTACGTGCTAGTAATGTTGGAGATCACTCCACTACTAGTTTTGGGGTTAGTTCACATACTACCCCACCAGAAAAGGTTAGGATACTATGTGAGACTAATCCTAGAGTTGAGGGCCTGAGCTACCACGGATTGCCTTCCAAGCAGTACAGGCTTGATGTTGGTGGTTCCGGTTCCTTTGGAACTGTACCATTTAAACCCCAGGATGCAGATTATGCTATTCCTCCCCTCATTGATGAGGTGGAGGCTTTGATCTTGGCCAGGGTGCCTAGATCAAAGTACCATAACTTTTGTTCTGTAAACAAGCGCATCTTGGCGCTTTTGAAGAGTGGTGAGCTCTACAAGATTAGGACTGAACTTGGGATTAAAGAGCCTTCAGTTTTTGTGTCACATTATGGGGAGGATACATGGTGGGAATTTGATAGGCAATTCAGGTCTTGCAGGAAGCTCCCAATCTTACCGTCTGATACATGCTTCACAACGGGCGATAGGGAGTCTCTTTGTATAGGGACCCATCTGATTGTGTCTGGGAAAGAGATGGAGGGTGTTGTTGTTTGGAGGTATGACATGGAAGCAAACCAGTGGTCCAAGGGTCCTTGTATGATCAATCCAAGATGTATGTTTGCCTCTGCCTCATGTGGTTCCTATGGGTATGTAGCCGGTGGAGTTGGAATTGCAAGTGGATGGAAAGCCATGAATTCTGCTGAGAGATACAATCCAAACACTAAATCTTGGGAACCCCTTCCAGATATGAAGAGAAAGCGGAGGAATTGCTCTGGCTGTTACTTGGACAACAAGTTTTATGTGATTGGAGGGAAGGCTGGGATGGAAATGATCTTAAGTGTGCTGAAGCCTTGGATGTGGAGAAGAACACATGGGATCTCATCCCAGACATGCTGGAAGCTGATTGGGCAAATCTAAATAACCCATCACCACCTCTTATTGCAGTACTGGCCAACCAGCTCTATTCTCTTGAAACTTCCACAAATGAGCTCAAGGTGTATTTGAAGAAAAGCAAGTCATGGAAGAAGTTGGGAGTTGTCCCAGTGAGAGCTGATGCTACTTCTGGATGGGGCATAGCGTTTAAGTCCCTGGGAGATGAGTTGCTTGTCATCCAATCTTCATCAAATGAGTTGGCCGGCCCTGCCTGCATATTCACTTGCTCACCTGATCCAAATGCTGAGGAATTGCAATGGCAAGCTCTTGAACATGGCCACACCAGCCCTACCCGCTTCATTGTTAATTGCTCTGTGATGGCTGCTTGAACAAGCGTTGAAGCTTATATTTTCCTTAAGTAGAATCTATCTTCCCGTCTGGTATGGTGCATTTAAATAAGGCTTTGCCATGATGACCAGAAGCTAGTGAGTGTGTCTGAGGTTCATCTTATTTTCCAGTGTCTATTGTATTACTATTATCATTAGGTGTGTGCCTCCCAAGTCTGAACCTTGTGATATATAATATAACACTTGGGGTAATCTAATGGAGCTTTCTGATTTTACCTTTTCTTGTATCTCCAGCACAATAACATGGTTAACCTTTATATTATCCATCATATGAGCAATGATCAACTAATACAAGCCTAGTATTTGACGCTTAACAATTAACATGGGTTCAAAGATTGACAAAACCGACAGTTTCTATGACCTACCAAAGAAGATTACTAGGAACGCTAGGGTTTTTTAATTGACATGGCGACATTCATTAATTGACTTGGCATAACACATCAATTGCCACATAAGGTGGTCAGCTTGTGTGTCTAAATAGCATTACTCTGAAAAAAAATGGAATCAGAATGTCATTAATTAGTGTTAATAGCAAAGTTGAACTGCTTTTCATAAAGAAAATAAATTCCAAGCATCATGAAAGCAAAGCAATTACTTGTTTACCGCAAAAGTACCACTGAGCTATTAACAAAGCTGATGATGGCATGGTTATGTATGAGTATCCATCACATAAAGAGCATTTAGTGTTAACTTTGCAAGCACAGAAGCATTGGTGGGTGGGGAGTTGTGGTGATATAAAAAGCATGTTGACTTGACTGAAAAAAGCATTTCTTTTTGGGGGAAAGAAAGAAAAAGGAATAATATAGGAACCAGAAGAAGCTCTCAAGACTAAGATAGAATAGAACATCTTTGTTGTCATCCTCACGAGTCACATGTGTCTAGTCTGACCTTCCCAAGAGAGAGAGAGAGAGAGAGAGAGAGAGAGAGGAGAGTTGCCTAGTCTGACCTTCTCAAGAAAACCAAACTCTCATTAATTAATTAGCTTCAATTTTCGGAATCACTACAAATTCCCAACAGAAAATTATTCTACTCAGAAAAAGAAAGGCTTAAAGTCTCACCCAGACAATGAAAAGCAAAATTGTTGAACAAATATTCAGTGACAGAATTCTCAACTACAAATAACAGATATCTGAAAACTGAGACATTCTAAGAAAAGATAGAGTGGATGATCTAGGATATGAATGACCATAAACTCTTTAAACCAAACAACTCAAGAAGAAGCACCGCTGTGTAGTGCTTGGCCTTTCCTTGATTTCCTGGGAGCCAATTGAGTTTCAGGCTGCAAAATAGGCGCAATCAGCAGAAATTCAAATTTGATAAACAAACCAGTAACATCATCCACCACATTAAATTAATTCAGGAAATTCCATCGAACTCATTTTTTAGGAAAGCATGACAAATGGTGATTCTTTTCAATCTGAAAAACAAGATGACATCAGTCAATCAGCTTTTGATTAGTTTATTCAGATTGCAGCCATCTGCTGCATCTCTTTTGTTGAGCAGATGTAGCAAAAACAAGACTGGAAATGGGGCTAAACTATAGGACTCTTGCGACCAGAGGGCTTTGTTGCTAGGACACATACATCCTAAGCTTTGATATATTTCAAATGTGAAACTTACCATCTGGAAATGCTTCGCCATTTATCCTAGATACTAAAATGAGCATTCTAATGTTTTCAACTAATGGTCTACTTTTCTTTTCAGAGTTATGCTGTGCCACCAACTTTGGAGTTCAAATTCTGTATATTAAGATGAAGGGATCCTATTCACATTGAACTATTCTCATAATAATAATCAATGAAGCTGCCTGCACAATTCACATATCTAAGTAATGCCACACATGACACATATGTTAGATGTACAGGCTGGATTGCACTAATCTCAAATTTTGGTTTTCCTTTATAACTGACCCTTTAGTAATCAGACAATGAAGCTGTAGATTACCTCTTTCTTCACTGGCTCTTCTTTCTCTGACAAAACCAACTCGATATGGCAGGGAGATGACATATAAGCTGCAAAAGATAGATTTAAATAATGTCCAGACGTACATTATTAAAGAACAGTCACACAGAGAAAGTAACCACTCAAATCAGAAAAAGAAAAAGAAAAAGAAAAGCAAGCGCACGATTTATTCTTCCATGAGCACGATATGTGCGGCGTCTCTGTTTCTGAGCCTGGTTTACCTGGATGTGAGAGACATAAAGTGAATCCACATCCAGCCCTTTCACCTACATAAAAGGAAAACAGATAAGTTTGTGCTCGCAGCTAAAATATAAAAGAACGATCAAAGATAAGAAAACCAGGGCAGCAAAGGAGAATCATTTACTTCAGCATTGCTCTCAGCATTCTTGAGCAAATCAAGAATGAAATTAGCAGACTTAACCGGCCAGCGTCCTTGACCATTCGACTGGCGGTTCTTCGCCTGAGCAGTACGACCAACACCACGGCAAAAGCGGCGGAAGGGAATGGCTTGCTTGTGGGCCAAAACATCTTCCAAGTAACTTTTGGCCTTTCCCAACTGCATTTTCCGGATGGCATGGGCTGTCTCTCTTGTGTTCTAAAACAGATTAACAAATCCAAATTATAACAATCAAGTCAGTCTAAGCATACCACAAGCTAAATTCATTGCTACTCTTAAGCAAAAAAAATTGTATCTTAATGTCAACAAAGAAAAAAAAAGATTCATCAGACTCTTCAACCTTAAAATGCAAAAAACCCACATGTGGAAATTTACGGTTGAAATTAGTTCTCAATCAGAAAAACTAAAACTTGCACTTAATCCACAGATCATACCTTGAAATGAACTCTTAGATCCGAGCCCCTGGCCTTGCAGGCTGTAGTAAAATGTACAAAATAGTTATAAATAAATAAAATTAATACGAATGAAACTTACAACCAAAATTTAGAATATACGATTGGGTAAATTAAAACAAAAAAATGCTTACACTTGGTTGGATTATCAGGCTCCCTCGAGTACTTTACCTACATCATTCAAGTTAAAAAACTGATCAAGATTAATTAATAAATTCGTAATTTTTCAATACAAAAACTTGTATTTGCGTGTGCGAGAGATCTACCATTGCTGTTGATCGGCGGCAGAAGGAGGAGCAGTCTGCGAGTTGGGGGAGGTCGGGGGCGAATTGGAGCGAAACTCAAATACCCTCTAGGGTTTAATGCTTTAACGCGAAAACCAGTTGAAAGGCGTGGGCTGGGCTTTTGGGTTTTGAGGAAGGCCCGTCAATGCAATTGGACACGTGTCGTTCAACCTTTCGCTCAACTTGAAAAAAAACAAAAAGAAAAAAAACCAATTGTTAATATAGGACAAGGAAAATAGGAGAAGAAAAAATAGAGCGAAATCAAACATAGCATAGCGCAAGTGTCGCAGCTCACTCGTCTGGTGACATCGTGTGTCAGGTGGAGGAAAGCAAACCAGCTTTGCTATACTCTGGAAAGCTCTGGCCTTCTTCTACTACTCTGTAAGAATTGCTTAAATCCCTTCATTTTCTTCTCTCTCTCTTTATTTCCTCATAAATTTCTTGGTATTCTCTGCTACCAATTATACTGAAATTGTTTTCCTTGTTATCTGTTTATACAAGAAGATGTATCTCTGATTCAATATTTTTGTTGAAACCCTCCTGTAGAATTATGTTTTTTGGTTCTTCATGTCAACGTATGGTCTGATTGCCATTTCTTGAATTAGGGTTTTGTTCTCCTACAAATTTGGGCATTTCATGGATTTGTCACCTCTGCCTTCTGCTCTGTTACTTGGAAATGACTCTTAGAGGTTTGAATTTGAGCGGGTTTCAGTTTTATCTATGTTCTTTTGCTGGGTTTTAAGATCTTGGTGGAAATGGCTTTAAGTTATATTTGTATAACGTATATGTACTGTCTTCTTTGTGGGTTTTTGATGTTATGACGGCTTTTTGAGGTTATGTGTATGGGAAGTTAGAATTTTGCTGGCTTTAGATCTTTTTTCTGTTTAGAGTCAGCTATGTCTATGAACAATAATAATCCACCTAAGAATCTCGGAGCCTCTTCATCGCCCTTTGGCAATGCCGGGATGGTAGCCCAATCTATGCCAACAAACCCTACATTTCCACAATCACAAGCTCAAGCACAAATCGGAGCTGGTTTCCAAGCTCAATTCCAGCTGTCCCAAGCTCAGGCTATTGCCCATGCTCAGTCAAAAGCTCAAGCACATGCCCAAGCTCAAGCTCAACAGGCTCACGCCCAATTCCAAGCTCAGTTACACGCTCAGGCGCTATCCCTTAACCAGAACCAAGCAGCTGGCATTGGGAATTTAGGGTCTTCACCCTCCTTTTCCACACCTGGAAATGCAAGTCTCAAGCGTTTCCCTCAAAAACCTCCAGTGCGCCCTCCTAGTGTTTCTCCTACAAACATGATGTCACCTATGAGAACCATGGAACTCACACCTGCTGCTCGTAAAAAGAAGCAGAAACTTCCTGATAAACAGCTACAAGACAAAGTAGCCACCATTCTGCCTGAATCTGCTTTGTACACCCAGCTGCTCGAGTTTGAGGCTCGTGTTGATGCTGCTCTTGCGAGAAAGAAAGTTGACATCCAAGAGGCCCTTAAAAGCCCTCCTTGCATTCAGAAAACGCTGCGCATTTATGTTTTTAATACTTTTGCTAATCAGATTCGCACAATTCCAAAAAAGCCAAATGCTGAGCCCCCTACTTGGACTCTGAAGATAGTTGGGAGGATCTTGGAGGATGGTGTTGATCCTGATCAGCCTGGAGTGGTCCAGAAATCAAATCCCTTCTATCCGAAGTTCTCATCTTTCTTCAAGAGAGTAACCATTTCTTTGGACCAGAGACTATATCCTGAGAATCATATCATTATGTGGGAAAATGCTAGATCGCCTGCACCACATGAGGGATTTGAGGTGAAGAGAAAAGGGGACAAAGAATTTACTGTGAATATACGCTTGGAAATGAATTATGCACCAGAGAAGTTTAAGCTTTCGCAACCCTTGATGGAAGTTCTTGGTATTGAGGTCGAAACCCGTCCTAGAATAATAGCTTCAATCTGGCACTATGTGAAGGCTAGGAAATTGCAGAACCAAAATGACCCCTCTTTCTTTAACTGTGATCCACCTCTTCAGAAAGTATTCGGGGAAGAAAAGATGAAATTCACCATGGTGTCGCAGAAGATATCTCAGCATTTGTTCCCCCCGCAACCTATACATTTGGAACATAAGATAAAGCTTTCAGGGAATAGTCCGGCTGGAACTGCATGTTATGATGTGTTGGTTGACGTGCCCTTTCCAATTCAAAGGGAATTGTCTGCTCTTTTGGCCAACTCAGAGAAGAACAAAGAGATTGATACCTGTGATGAAGCAATATGTGCAGCTATAAGAAAAATCCATGAGCATCGTCGCAGGCGAGCTTTTTTCCTTGGGTTTAGCCAATCACCTGTAGAATTTATCAATGCATTGATAGAATCTCAAAACAAAGATTTAAAGCTTGTGGCTGGAGTAGCGAGCCGCAGTGCTGAGAAAGAGCGACGATCAGATTTCTTCCACCAACCATGGTAAGCTTATCACTTTTGTCATAATTTATTGTTTGCACTTTATCTGCATTTCAAAGGTTTATCGTTGCTGTATCTAGGTACACACATTCATACAGACAAATATTTGCTGGTCATGATTGACTTGATGGAAACAAAGCTTTGGATTCACTATTTAGATAATTATGCTAAATTGTTCCTTCCAATATAACCCCTTGCTGGGTATTATTGTGATGTTGGATGTTCCTTTCATTTATTTGGTTAGATGATGCATTAATTGATTCGCCCCCCCTAGATCATTGCCGGTAATCATTAAGGTTGTTGCATCACTAACGTGTGTTCACGGTCAAAGATCACAGATATCTGGTTTACTATATTTCATTTGGTTAACATACTCATAGAACTTTAACATGTGGTTAACAAAATTGAACTACTTATTGAATCTTGTTTTGGTGATTCTTACAGGGTTGAAGACGCTGTTATTCGCTATTTGAACCGTAAGCCAGTTGCAGGAAGTGATGCTCCTGGAAGCATGTGAAAGGAGACTGTTGAGCTCTTGATGGGGGTGCCAACCTTTGTATTCTTTAGCAGACGTAGGAGGATATACGATTGCCTTTTCTATTGATTGTAGGATGGGGAGGATGCTGGTCGCGCATTGAACTTAGGCAAAATATATATAGCTTGTTTTGTTTAACCTTTAAATTTTCCATGTACTTGCTCTGCTGATTATGGTTAATGTACAAACATGTTAGACACAGTTTTATTTATCTATGCTCCATTTTAACTTACAAATTATGTTTGCTGCTTGAGAATCCTCCTTTCTTTTGTTTCGTTTTCTGTTTAATGTCTGAAAGTGAAATCAATTTAACAATGGGATTCTTAAAAGCTTTAAATTCTGCTTGATATTCTATTTTCCCTAGCCTTGTTAACAGACTTAAAGCAAAACGCAAAGCAGCACACAAGTCTAATAAAGCAAAATTGTGTCCTGAACTGCAAATATTTTTTCGGATACATACGACAACAAAACTTGCGAATAGGAAGAATATATGAAGTCGCTTCTACCCCACTAGATGACAGAACAAACAAGCGCATATTTGACTTCTCAGGTTTGATTTCCGTTCACAAATTTGCAACATCTTGCAAGTTTCATCCAAAAAAAAAAAAAAAAGGCGCGAATGCAAAAGGGAATATGGCGGGAAAGGAGGAAGCGAAGCGTGGTGGAGGGTGGAGCGAAGAGGTATGCTGGAGAAAGCAAGTCGACGATAACCTAAGCAGGCTCCATTCTCTTCTCTTCGGAGCCGAACTCGCCGTCGAGAGGCACGACTTCTCCTCAGCTCAGGTCCTCGGGCTTCGTCTCCTCGGCTTCCTCGACTCCCAGTCTCACTCTCAACTCGACCATGCCTTCGTCCGCCCCATTCGCCGCGAAACCGTCTCCAAGCTCGACGCCGCTCGCCGAGCTCTCATTCCTCATTCTGATCGGTGCGCCTCTCTCTCACAGAGCTTGATTTTTCCTCTGAACCTAAACTTCGAGAACCCTAGCTTTTAGCATTTGTGTGTGTTTGGAATTCTTTTATTTTTGTTTTAGCTTGATTGAGAAGCTTGGAAATGTGGTTGAGGTTGAACATTATGTGCATTTCTTGAAGAATTTTGGAGAAATAGAATTAACTTAAATTTGAATTGTGACTCAAACGATCTTGCAATTATTTCTAGACTCTTCCTCAAGTTAAGTTACCAGATATGAATTAGGTTTTAAATTGAATGAATTCAAAGTTGGAAAGTGATCTGCTCATATGGCTCGACGCATTCTCATATTGAATTTCCAAGTGTTCGGAGCGTAGATTAGTAGCTGTAATTATTTCACAACTAGGTTCAGATTTCTCCTTCAGATGCTAATACTTTGAGTACCATGTGCCAGCAAAGCCTTTGAGCAAGCAAAGAAAGCTCCGGGGTATGTTTTTGGCACCAACGGAGATATTGACATTGAGAAGGTTAAGCAGTCAAAGTACTTTCAGGCTCTTCTTCATCAGTCTAATAATGGAAGGGTTGTAAATGATTTGGTATTACTTGCCTCTGATCTTGCTTGTTGAAAATATTTTCCGTATTTTATTTTTGTGATTTTATTAGGATTAGGCGTGATAACCAAAATTTCTGTCTGTCCTAGGGTGATCAACTGGAGAGTCAGGACAAGTTGACTTGCAAGTTATCAAAACCTCTGGCACAAAGAAAGTTGACATCGTTGTACAAAAACAACTTCATGATGGAAAGTAATGGCAAATCCAAGAGTTCTTGGGGCTCTAGAAGTAACAGCTCTGATGATTGCACTATTGTAGAAAAGCTTCACTCTTATCACAACCGTAATGGCGGTCACAGTGCCTTATCTTTTCAAAAAGTTGAAGAGGAAGAAAAAGCTTATGGGAACACCTTGAGGGCTAAACGTGCACACAAGGAGTTTACTAGCCCCATTATTGATAATGCAAAGTCCCCATCAAGCAATGAAGATGTTAACGCTGATGGTTCTAGCCATAGCTTTGTTACTGCCAAAGCCAAATTGGTATCTATCGTATTTCTGACAACCATTCCTCTTATTAATGTTTATTTCCATAAGGGTTTGGAACTTCTAGTAAATCATTTTTTACCTAACCTGATCTTACTGGAGCTCAAATTTCCATTCTTTTTTAATTTTTATTCCTTATTTACACTTTGTCCACATGTGGCAATTTTGATCAGTTTGTTTCTTCTTTGGCTAGGAAATGGATGCAAGACAAAGAAGAGGGTTAGCGGGTTCACCAAATGCTTGTGTCTCCCCTCAAAGTGATAACAATGCTACTAATAAGGGATATAGTACGAGATCATATGGCTATTCACGCCGCGGTGCCCGTGGTAATTTTGTTCCACCTATTAAATCTAATGAGGGCAATGTTGGGAATATGACTTCACGAGTAGCTGGAAAGTCAGATGATACATTAGGTGACTCAACTAAGAAATGGTGAGTGGTGTAACTTTGACACTGATTGTGTGAAATATGTATGCTTGTCCTAAATACTTTAATGTTTCAATTTCAGTTTGGAAATGCTCTGTGGTCCTGATGGAGAGCTTCCAGAAAAATTGAGGAACTTGGAACCTCGTCTTCTTGAACATGTTAGTAATGAGATCATGGACAAGGATCCAAATGTTCGATGGAATGATATTGGTAATATGTGATTCTTTAATCTTTCTACATTTACAATTTTTGCACAAATATCTGAAGCCATTCTGATTTTCACTGTTGCGTGGCAATGTTTTAGCTGGTTTGGAGCACGCTAAAAAATGTGTGACCGAGATGGTCATATGGCCGCTATTACGTCCTGACATTTTTAAAGGTTGTCGTTCTCCTGGAAAAGGTCTTCTTCTCTTTGGTCCACCAGTAAGTGTTGAATCCTTTAAAGTAGGGGGAGTAAAAGCGTTTCCGATCAATGAACAATCATAACCCTTGGCCTGTTTTAGGGAACAGGAAAAACAATGATTGGGAAAGCCATAGCTGGAGAGGCAAAGGCAACCTTTTTCTACATATCTGCCAGTTCATTAACAAGCAAATGGGTATGCATTTTTTCTGTTTGTTTTGGTTCTGTGATGGTTCACTGGCATATGTTCTCTGATTTCTTTTTGGTTTTCCCTGGGCTTTCGAAAAATATCGACTGATATGAAAAGATATATGGCACAAGATAAGTTCAGTATTCTCCTAATTATATATGCTTGAAACATATTTATATTTGAAAATTTTAACTGGTGACTGTAGATTGGTGAGGGTGAAAAGCTAGTGCGGGCCCTTTTTGGAGTTGCGAGTTGTCGTCAGCCAGCTGTAATTTTTGTTGATGAAATTGATTCACTTCTCTCACAGGTAAGGTTTGCTCTAGCTGTTAAATATAATCTTGGAAATGGTATAGCTGTCTCTATGTATGCCGTACACTTCTCTCATGGTATTATACTTTGTTTTACCGAATGTATTCAGATGATACTAATTCTGTATGGTTGCAGCGTAAGTCAGAAGGTGAGCATGAATCAAGTAGACGACTTAAAACACAGTTCCTCATTGAAATGGAAGGCTTTGACAGTGGCAGTGAGCAAATTCTTCTTATAGGTGATTGTTGAATCCTCTGAATCTCAGTTATCTCTAATTAGAATGCTGTTAATGAATTTTATCATATCTAATTTAGACTTTATCCTTGATGTCACCGTTTTAACGAGTTCACTGTTTCTTCTACAAAATGGATACATCTATCTCCTAGGAGCAACGAATCGACCCCAAGAACTGGATGAAGCAGCACGGAGGCGACTTACCAAGAGGCTTTATATTCCCTTGCCTTCATCAGGTACCAACTTACAGTATGTTTGATTAGACTAACATTCTTAATACTGAATTTATGGCTAACCAGCTATTACCGTATTGAAGAAGCAAGAGCCTGGATCGTGCAGAATATCTTAGACAAGGATGGACTATTCAAACTTTCAAGGGAGGATATTGATAGCATATGCAATTTAACTGAAGGTAGATTATCTCCATGCAGTTGAAAAGACCCAATCCCATCGTCTTCTCTATTGTAAATTGACTGTCTGAAGCTCTTGTTGTTTCGTTTGCCAGGGTACTCAGGATCAGACATGAAAAACTTAGTGAAGGATGCCTCTATGGGTCCACTAAGAGAGGCTCTGAAACAAGGCATAGAAATAACAAAGCTGAAAAAGGAGGATATGCGGGCAGTCACTGTTCAGGTTAAAATTTCACTCTCCACAGCTCACCATGTTTGTTGTTTCCTTAGGTTTATTTTTCTTTGCATAATAATTAAATATGTTTGTTTTGTTTTTTTAGGACTTCGAGAGTGCATTGCAAGAGGTAAGGCCCTCTGTTTCGTTGAATGAGCTTGGTACGTATGAGGAATGGAACAAGCAATTTGGAAGCTTGTCATTGTAGGAATCTGTCTGTATATTTCTGAAACAAGACAGAACAGGAAAAACAAAAGCACCAGTCAATTATTGTTTCCAACTTACAACAATTGAAAGCTTCCCGGACATACCCTAGCATAGCAACAATAATAGGCAAATAGCAGTTGCTTTAAATAGAAACTTGTACCTACCAATTGCATTAGATTCTCACTTGTTCTGAAGAAAGACATATTATTTTGTATATAAATGAAACGTGTAAGGTGATTTCTGATTTCTGATTGCTTTATGCTGACCAGACTAGAAGGAGGAGTATTTTTAAACAGGGCTCGTTTGTTTTCTTCCTTTAAGACAAAGACCTTGACATCAATGATTCAATGGCATGTGAACTTATCTTCCCAAACGCGCATGTGGGGTATTCTAATTAACCTGGTTTTTTTTAAAAAGAAACTTTAACTGCTGACTGGGTTAAGTCTACTTGCACGAGTTATGTTGTCCACTTCACTTGAGTAGCACATGATTTGGGATTATTTTTGACATCTAAGATTAAAAATGATGTTGACGATCATCATGATTTGCGTACTCAATCAGATAGGTGCAGAGTTTACTATATGCTTTATGTACATAATCATATCTTTGTGTTACATTAAGAATGGCGCATAATGGCATGTTACACTGTCCAATAAATCTCAAATCATACAATATTACCATTGACTCCTACTAATTTAATATATATTCTATTTTTTATCTGAGTGATCATCCCCTCTCTTGCGGACTAGAACCTTCAGCCCGCCGGCCATGTGAGCTGTCAGGCGCGGCACGAAAACCGGCTCAACGGACTCAACCGGTCTGATCTCAAACCGCCTGAGAATGGAAGCCACCACATATTTCATCTGAATAAAAGCCATGTCCTTCCCCAGACAAACCCTTGGACCTGCCTGAAACGTCGGTAACTTGTATGGGGACACCTTTTTCAATGCTGATCTTTCCTTTTCCGGTTCAAGAAACCACCTATCCGGTCTGAATTCCAGTCGGTCCTTCCCCCACAGTGCTTCCATTCTGCCCATCCCATAGGGAAAATAGGTCACTCTATCTCCTGCCCGGACATGTGTACCGTCTGGCAGCAAGTCATCAGCTATGGCATGCTTCGAGTCCCAGGCTACGGGCGGATAAAGCCTCATGGACTCGCAAAGGCATGCCTTCAACAATCTCAAATCCAACGATTCAAAATCTAGTATTCTTTCTCCGGCAGCGTCGATCTCTTTCACCACATCTTCCTCCACACCTGGTTGGCGGGAAAGCAACCAGAAGAGCCACGTCATTGCTGCTGAAGTTGTGTCCCTCCCCGCCATGATAAAGCTTATGACCATGTCCCTCGTCACCTCCTCCTCATGTCCCGCCATTATTAGCCGACTCAGGAGGTCTTCCTGACGAGTATCCGCCACGCCTTCTTCCATCTTTTTCTTCCTGTTTTCAATTACATTCATGACATAGGCATGAACCTCTTCAACTGCTGCTCTAAGTCTTTGCTCTGAACCAACTCCGAGCCACCTCTTAATCTTCCAAATTATGAACATGGGCGCTGCTGCACGCCTTGCGCATATGTCTGAGGCTGTGTCGAAAGCTCTTGCAAGTGGTGGACTGGGTAGAGAGGGATCCAAGCAGCACCGATCAACCCCCAAAAAGACCTTACAAATCACATTGAATCCAAATCTTCTCAGCAATTCCTGCAAGTCCACAACTTGGGCTGTCATGGCCAGCGACTCCATGAGTGGCAACAATCCCTTTTCCACTTCTTCCTCCAAGGTGTTCATGATGTATTCACGCAAAGACTTGGTGCTGAACTCGTGGCTAGCCAACTTGCGTTGGGTTCGCCAAAGCTCACCATCCACATTGAATATGCCACATCCCAGAAAATCTCCAAGAATTTCAGTGAAGGGTTTGCCTTTTGGGAAGTTGTTGAAGTTGGTTTTGAGCATGTACTCAACACTTTCCGGGTTGGCCGTGACGACGGTGCGTCGTGCACCAAACCGGTGCACCACGATGGTGTTGGTGGCTGATTGTGCTAGGAGGTCAGTGTACCAGTCCAAGAGGCGGTTGCGGTTGTTGCAGAAGGAAAGCAAGCAGCCAATGATTGGATAGCTTGGCGGGCCTTGGCAAGAAAGCTCATAGGCTCGCCGGAATTCACAAAAAATCACGTGAAAAACATAGAGAAGAATCAGTGATAAGAAAACAAAGGATATATTAGGGTGTGTGAAGAGCCACATGGATATTCCCATCTTGACTTGAACTCAAAATGAGCTCTCAGAGGCTGTTGGTTTTTTAGTTTTAAGCGCTTTCAGACCAAGCAAAAACTAGCTTCCAGCAACCACAATGTTTTATAGGGTGTGAATTGGCCCTTTTTTTATTTTATTTTTTAAAATTGTTTGGTACTCTTAGAGTGTGAATTGCCCATTTTTTTATTTGTATGCATTTCAATAATAAAGTGCACAGTCGTCGGTGCATGTGTAAACCAATGATGGACGAATTACTATATCCCAAAAAACTTTTGATGGGTTAAAAATTTATTTAGAGTTGTATAATAAAGGTCTCCCAACTTTCCGTTGGTACAAGCTCCCATCAAACGACCAATTGTGTGATGAATTCCCATTTATGTAATAACTCGTAAAGAAATTATTATATAGTACTGGAATACAGCCACGTGGTATAATCCTTTTACGTACAGTTAACAAAAAGGTGAAATTCTTAACATGTCAAGATTCGAGAGTTAAAATTACGTTTGTATTTCATGTGAGTTTGTATAAGAGAAATTATCCTGTTTTGCGGGGGTAAATTTATGGACAGGAGATGCTGCAATCTATATTATCATCACCGAAGGACACTTGAGACTCAGGCGTCCCCTACTCAAATCAAATCATGTTGTATGCAAATACTCTTCTAGTGCCCAATTGATATTTTCATCTTTTACCTCTACTCAGTAAGGCCATTAAGCGGAATGTGACGCATCTCTGCATATCAAACAGGTTTTGTTTTGACTATAAAAAACAGAGACCCAAAAGAAGAGGCTCACGTGGGTATGTTGTCCAAAATGTGATGGAAATGGAATGATGCGATTAATCATCCATCCTGGCACAATTTAAGGGAGTTTTACGTCCCAATTGAATACATTATTGTGTTTACGACATTTATCACGTGATGGAAAGGTGATAAAATGATGCAAGCACAAAGACAGACAGGTTACCATGCATGATCAGGCATTGTATTATTGCATATGTTTGATTGCATCAGATCGACAGTTCACCAAGATTATTGTGCAACGTTTTTGTGCATTGCAAATTTCATTTTCGAAATATCAAAGAGCCTTCCTTCCTGCCTGTCTAGTGCCTGCTGTCTTGCATCTTATCTACGTAACAGTGTCGCCATACGTACACATATATATATATATATGTAATGAGATTATGGCCATCCAACAGCTGGAGTTTGTTATCAACTTCATGAGGCAGCAGTACCCTTATATCGAAAAGCTGTATAAACAACGACACTTATGCACTAGCTAGGATTACTATTATTAGAGAGAGAGAGAGAGAGACAGTGTGGCCTAGAAAGGAAATGCAAACATGTCTGCTTCTTGCATCAAATCCATCCCTACCCCCACCCCCACCCCCCGCACCTCTCAACCCCACGGTGTGTCACTTTTCTTCTCATGTTTTTATTTTGGGGTTGTACAGAGAGAGAGAGAGAGTGCGTGTGTGTGGCCTAGAAAGGAAATGCAAACCTGTCTGCTTCTTGCATCAAATCCACCCCTACCCACACCTCTCAACCCCACGGTGTGTCATTTTTCTTCTCATGTTTTTATTCTGGGGTTGTACAGAGAGAGAGAGAGAGAGAGAGAGAGAGAGAGAGAGAGAGAGAGAGAGAGAGAGAGAGAGAGAGAGAGAGAGAGAGAGAGAGAGAGAGAGAGAGAGAGAGAGAGAGAGAGAGAGAGAGAGAGAGAGAGAGAGAGAGAGAGAGAGAGAGAGAGAGAGAGAGAGAGAGAGAGAGAGAGAGAGAGAGAGAGAGAGAGAGAGAGAGAGAGAGAGAGAGAGAGAGAGAGAGAGAGAGAGAGAGAGAGAGAGAGAGAGAGAGAGAGAGAGAGAGAGAGAGAGAGAGAGAGAGAGAGAGAGAGAGAGAGAGAGAGAGAGAGAGAGAGAGAGAGAGAGAGAGAGAGAGAGAGAGAGAGAGAGAGAGAGAGAGAGAGAGAGAGAGAGAGAGAGAGAGAGAGAGAGAGAGAGAGAGAGAGAGAGAGAGAGAGAGAGAGAGAGAGAGAGAGAGAGAGAGAGAGAGAGAGAGAGAGAGAGAGAGAGAGAGAGAGAGAGAGAGAGAGAGAGAGAGAGAGAGAGAGAGAGAGAGAGAGAGAGAGAGAGAGAGAGAGAGAGAGAGAGAGAGAGAGAGAGAGAGAGAGAGAGAGAGAGAGAGAGAGATTCAGACAGGTGTCTCTTTGTGTTTAATATGGACGATCCAAATTATATACGCTATCCTCCTCTCCTCCCTTCCACACAGTAGGAATCTATATGTTCCTTTCGTAGCCGACAACACTTTAAGAGGTCTCCACTCTCCCAGCTTACACAAACGTGATCAAATTCACCCATTTTTTACTTTTTTATTATTATTTTATTTATAACTAATTTTTTGGATTATGATTCGTCATATGCACACACACTACTACATTAGTATGTGCTGTGGCCCTGCGAGTGTGGGTCAGGCCAACTGATCATTCTGTTTTTGAGCTAAGAAGTCTGAATGATTCAAGCTAGACTAGAGAGTGGAAAAGCAAGCATCTTGTAATCAAGTGATTAAGACCAGTTATCCATACTTGAAATCTTCCTAGGTGTCGACATTTTGATTTTTAATTTTCATTATAGTCTGATGAATGGATTAATATAAGGAAAAAAAAACACACCCCACCGAAACCAAGTCATGGAATAACTCCCTCTTTATATTAAGAAACTTTTTTTCCACAGAGTGTAATTGTTTAATGGCTCATTTCACATCATGTACTGTGTACTGTTATGTTATGGCAGACACACACCGTGCCACAGAGAAGAAAGAAAAGACCAAAAGTGAGAATGCAGGACCGGCTTAGGTAAGCTTGAAACTTCAAAGTACTCTACGAAAGTGACGGAGGAAATGGCTGGTTCATCCAAAGTGGGCTGCATTTGGAAGCTCATGGAAAATTTGAAATGGAAAATTGATGGCTGATGGAGAAAGGAAACATTGGGAATGATTGGTGATGAGTAAACTGATAATAATTCCATTTGATTTTATCTGTCTTTAATAATTTAACATTCGTTCACACCCGAGTCAATTTTCTGGCTCTTGCTCTTCTCGTCTCTTTCCCACGAAGCATGTAACACATATAATTAATAAGACCTTAAATTGAGACTCTGTCAAAGCAAAACTTTGATTAATCAGATCATGTTGCAACAAAATAACTTAACGACTGCAACTAACCACCCAGAAATGAAAAACAAATCGTTTTCAGCTCCCACAATCATCCTAATTTACTAACACGTCCGGAGGATAAGATTAGCGTTGCTGGCTTACTCGGACCGGATTCGAGGATTGATTTCTGCCATGGGAATATCCATTTTTAAATTCAAGACGCATGGCCGAAACTTAGAGATGACCAGCACAAACTAAAACATTCAAGGCAAATAACACTCTGCATAATTAGAAAAAGCTTCAACAACCCTCTCAGGTCCAAACATCAAGAAGTGCATGCTAAAAGCATTTTTATTACTTGGCACATGGAAAGCATAAGGTCTGTCAATGTTGCACACAAGAAAGCAGCAGCCTCGGATGGATCAATTATTTCCTTTCTCGTGTTTGGTCTACAAATTCGAGTGACCAACTTGAACCTGCACGCGATGCCATGAAGTGTTCAGTATCCCTCTCAAGTTCCAAATGTCTTCCACTTTTTCAGGTTGGACATTTGCTGCTGAATCCACCTGCCCATCAATGAAACAGAGGAACATGAGAAAGTGCCTACTATCGGCAAGGATATGAACATAATTTGTTTCACTGGTTGGTTCTGTATAAAAAGAAATTGCAGATATGATAATAAGATTCAACATCAATGATCCATTGATACAGCTGCAGTAGGAGCACTAGTGCATTTAGAATACTCTTGGTGAACACTCTCGAGTCAACACATGTCAACAAAACAAAGCAAATGACAGGGACAAGAAGTTTTCAAGTTCAAACACGTGAATAGAACTGGAGTAAAAAAATCATACAAGTCTATCAAAAGCTTCTTATGTTCACACAGTAATTCTGCAACTCAGCCAAAAAGAAAGTAGTATTTTCGGAGACCAAATGCATAATCATAATGAAAAACTTTGAAACATGTGGATAATATTTGTTGTGTATAAAAAACTTTACATCCATATGCTTTTTTTATTTGTTAAGCATATAATAAAATGTCATGGAAGATAGTCAGATGTTGGTTATTTATAATTAAGAATAAATACGATTCTGTAAGCTAGAGACAAGCGCATAAGCTTACTCAAGAAGGGAAAAAGCTAATCAAGTAGACTAGTAAAAGACAGCAAACATCGGATCTGATGCATGATGCATGAAGCACTAGGGATAGGTGGGGAAACAAAACCCTTGAGCCATATATCATAATTAAATCACACAAGGGAATACTTTTAAACACTGCTTCCATGATTCTACTAATTATTTAAAAGAGAGTTCATTGAGCTCTGAAACCTGACTAGGTCATGGGTCATACCGATTATTTTATGACATCCCACCTACTGCCCACGCAAGTACAAAATTACAAATTCCTCCACCATAAAATATATGTTTTTAGTTTTTAGTTGGAAATAAGGACCACAAAGGGAATGGTCTCTGGGCTGACAGTCCAACCACTGATCAAACTGGCCAAACCCTTCGATTGGTAATGGTTCCCAGAAATGGGCTAGTTGATAGTCCAGGTGAACCATTAGTCTGGATGGAGCATAAAATGTTTGAGACCAAACTTTGCCAACCTTGTAAGCTCTTTATGTAATATCTGATATGGGCTATTTTATATGGTATGCATCCTAATGATTTTCAGGACTAGATATTAATGGTCAATATGAGCTTCCTAGTTCACAAAATCTAATCGTGGTAAATAATCTATTATCAGAACAAACTAAACATACTGCTTTCGCAACAATCTCAGTGCTCTGTTGGACATCAGCGGTGGCCTCGAAAAGCACCCATGCCCATTTCTCACTGCTTGTGTGCTCTGCAATGTATGGGATTCCCGTCCTCTGATATCTAGAAGCTTCTATCCAGGTTTTTCCACCATCAACAGACACATCTACTCTCTCGATGCCACGACCACCTCCTGATGCCGCATACCCTGTAATTTTTACCTGCACAATGTATGTTTTAAAAGGATTGTCCAATAAATCATTGAGGGACCAATCCCCACCATCTCAGTTACTGTGGCAGCATATCAATGGTCTAGAATCTGATCAAGAAATGAAGGGGAAGGAATCATATCTTAACAAAAAATTCACATCATTTGACAACAAAGGTTGGAAGGGGGGGGTGCAAAGCCATGAATGGTAGAAACGAACTACATAATCATTGGGGTCACTTCATGACGAAACAGAATAACATGAAAATCCCAGCCTATTCAATTGATTAAGGGGACTTTGACCATTGGCATGCATGGTGCAACAGAACTGGTTGGATTGGGGCTAACAATTGAGATATTTGTGCATGCCATAATCCCCAAGTAAAATAAACATATCCACTGAAATTGCCATATGATTATGAACTAACCTTCCCAGGCTTTACAGCATTCACATCCTCTAAAGAACAAATTGCACACTGTGAATCAGCAAACACATAAGTTAGTCAATTAAGAATATATAAAAACCTGCAAGACAAAACTGAGTACTGAACTTGTATTTGTAGGAATTTTGTTTCCTTTTCTAGGCTAAGGAAATGTTGCACCTGTGATAATCTAAAGAAGGGTTATGGTTACCACAATTTTATAGACGCAACATTTAGCACAAGAAGCACCAAGTATTCTAGCAGGAGTAGCAAATGTTCATACCTGGACTGGAAAATCCATTTGTGGCCTCCTGGTAGACCAATTAATGTTATCCCAGTTCACCGAAGGAGGAAACATTTTGTAGTCTTTTTGCATAAAGAAACCCTACACGATTGTGAAGGAAATTTGAATCACATAAAACTGTGAAAGGAGAAAACAAACAAAAGAATAACCGAAAAGAATCAGTTGAAGAATCCATTTCTAACCTGACATTCCTCAGTAATTACATTAATAGAGTCAAGCCATTTAACAGAACGGGCACCGATAACACCCGGGACAATCGCACGCAATGGATACCCATGATCCCGATTAAGAGTCTTTGACATGATCAAAGAATATGAACCCAACATTAATATATATGAATTTCATGTGCCAAAAACTGCCTATTAGGCTGAAAGAAACAATGTCAAAAACAAATGCCAGACACACATGCAACAGGTACATATACAAACTATAGAGAATATTTTGAACTACACGATCAGTTAACCACATTTAACATTAAACACAAACGCTGACAACTTATTTCGGAACTCAAAACTCACAATCTGCCAGGTCCGATTTTGAGGAAGAACGAAGATACCAGTTAAATCAAAACAATAATTTGAGACATTAGCAACAAACCAGAAGCATGTGACTACCAGCGTGGTTGAATGACACAATGACAGAACTTTAAGATAGACAAGCAAACCATCCACTCTGCTAAACTTACCTTTCCGTTCATCTCATAAGCAAGTAAAACATCTGCTTCTGGATTTGTGGCCTGAATTAGTGGAATTGATGCCTTGTAGGGGCCCCCATTTTCCTCCTAAATTTGTAGTCATTACTCTAACAATTAGAATGAGTATATAGTTTCTTTTTGCAAAGCGAATCTATGTAGTCTTTTGATCAAACAAAAAAAAAGCCACAAAACAACAGAAAAGGCTTCAGATGAAAAAGTAAGTAAATATCCAAGTTTTTACCTTACACTTATCAACGCTTACAAATTCAACATGTTTTCCACCTGATTTAGTGGCACCTGTCAACTTGGGTATTCCGACGAGTTCAAGAACATCAGCCAGTTTTGCACCACCCCATACAGCTGTAATGAATTCAAATAATTATAACAGTTACGTACTTATATTAGCTAGGACATCTCTGACACTATATTCATAGAAAAATAGATAACAAAGATACATATGCATATTAAATCTAGTTGGAAATCCATAAAGAACAATAGGTTGAACTCTAAAGTTTGTGCTAATTCATACATAAAGAGAGAGATTGAAGGCCGAAACTCATTCACAAAAGAGCAACGAACCATTTCCTATAGCAGAAACATCCCACCCAACTCCCTTGACGGTCCGGGTTTTGCTCATAGCCGTCCTTCTATTACCTGCACACTGTGTAGCCCACATATACCAACCAAATCCCATCACAGTCTAACAAAAGCATATATTGGTGAAAACCCAAATGCATAAGAAATAGCATAACGTACCTGTAGAGTGGCAGTGACATTATACTTGGGAAGCGCCCTGTTATTATTTTAATAACGCACAGTTTAAAAACTCAGTTTCATTATAATAAGCATACATACACATACACTGATAGATAGACATATACATATACACACAGATACACACGAAAGTGGCAAGAAGTGACCAGATATCTTTCATGAAGAGGTGTTTGGGATTTTCTATTGATCCGGAGATGTAAACTGAGTAACTGCTTGGGAAAAGAGGTTGCAGAATGAGTTAGAATCCCTGAAACTGAAAAGAGAAATGAAGAATTTGAAAGCTTTGGTTGATTATATGGACCTGTGGATGTCGTCCACTACTGGAATAGGACCGTGGTTCCTCTTGTAGAAGAAATCCACGGGAGTCACGTACGACGAAACCAAAGCTGAACGCGGTGGCTCCGCATTGAAAGGTTCCTGCAGTTGATTGATTGATTTTGAATATATCTTCATATAGAATCAAAGAAATGAAATTGAATAAAATTGAATTGGATTGCAGAAGAAGAAGAAGAAGAAAAGGCTGGCCTTGGCATTGATTTGGAGGCTGGGATGTCGAGGTGGCTCCCGCGAGTAATCTGAAGGCCCTCTCACGCCAGGCATTCTTCTTCAACCTTCCTTGATGATGAGTTTTTTTCCAAATTTACAGTGTGAGATAGAAGAAAGAGTTGTGATTTCTGGTTCTGATTCTGATTCTGATTCGGCAGAAATGGAGGAGCAAGCTAAGCTCCTTGGGGCTAACGAGTGGCAAATGGTCCTTTTCTGGGAATGATGGTCTTCGGGAATTGTGACGTTCTACAAGTGAGTGTACTTGTTTGTTTGGACTTTGGTGCTTGCCGCTTGCTGTGTCCTGTGTTGGGCCCCGGAGGTCCAAAACCTTTCTTTTCTTATTCTTCTTTTTTATTTTTTATTTTTGCTCAAAAACCATCGGCACGTTCTGTTTCCATACTAATCCAATGGGCGTAATTTTGTATTCGAGCTTGGACCTTTTTCTTCACATTAATTGGGTCAATTTGTAGAGGCAAACATAGGCATAAAAGAGGATCCAAATCTCATTTTCAAGCAACCAAAGAACTAGGACCCACCAATAATTTGCAGGTGGAGAATAAATGCCAAGTAGATCATGATAGAGAATCTAACACGAAAAAATCAGTTAATTGTCAAACAAAAAACGTTCATATTGTTCTTATGGGTATGATTTTGACATCAAACTGCATGTCGTGTGTAATACAAGTGGATGTCGTCGATTATTTACTTAAAATTATTATTTGTTATGTTATGGTCTGCCATATTAAACCCCTAGCTGCTTCCGAGACATTGGCTTTTGTTGAGTAGGTTTCTCACTTTCGCACAGAATAGGAGTCCGCTGTGTTCCCATTGTGGTGATTTTGCCATCTGAAGCTGAACCTGAATGCGGAGAATGAGAAGCAGGCATTGCTTGATGATCTGAAGTTGAGCCTGAGTGCAGAGGATGCGAAGCAGGCATTGCGTGATGATCTGAAGCTGAGCTCGAATGTGGACGATTGGAAGCAGGCATTGCTTGATGATCAAATAATGGGGCTGAAGGTAGAGGATTGGAAGCAGGCATTGCTTGATGATCAGATGCTGAGCTTGAATGTGGAGGATGGGGAACAGGCAATCCTGGACCAGCTGAAACACGATGAAAAGGAATGAGCGCGTTCAAAAGGAGAAGGAAAACTAAAGTTGAGCAAAATGCTGGAAGGTGGGAAATGGTGGAGGCCATGTTTGCTCCGAAGAAATTAAGGATTTGTGTGTGTTAACTGAATGTGGACACAGTATTTATAGGGCAGTAGCCAACTTCATGCAAATCATGCCTCCGGGATTTCGGCTCTAAGAATTACAACCAAACACGAAACTTTTTGTAACTCTCACTCTTTTCTTGTTTTCAGCTTTCTTGTGCTTTAATTCCAAATTTTCAGTACAAAAATTGCTGCAAGCACTTCTCATACCAGTCAAAATTAGACTACTACTTCGGGATATGCATGCAGCACAGCGTGCCTGCTGATCATTTTGTGTGTGTGTGGAGGCATGCCAAATAACTCTGCAAAATATAAATTTGTAATGCAATATATACAGTGTAATTACCAAATTAAGTTTCTGTTGTACATGGAGAAAAAGCGTGAATCAATATTTATAAACAAACTGATTCTCTACGTATCACCATGACTTTAAAAACCTATACGTTTTTTATATTTGCACAAGATTGACAAGCCAAAGTACTCAACTTACGAGTTACGACCCGTGCATCCTCAATCTGCAGAATTTAGTTACAGCAAGGCTTTTACAGCAGAAAAAACTCTTAGCATATCCTCTTTGTCTCTGTAGCTCTTTGCCGTGAGACGCAGGGCTGCCTAAATGAAACGTAAAATGAGCATCTTCATATATCATAACAAACAATAAGGAAAGCGTGAATAAAACAACCAAAAATGAAGTCTAGTCAAAGCATAATATGCATAAGATGCATGGTTAATATTGTACCTAGCAACCTATGTTTTTTTTCTTCTCTCTTTTTGGTGGAAGGAGCAACTATTCTACCCATTCATGATAGCAGAACAAGGATAGAATTGATACATGAAATAGCTATGTTCCATAAGACCATGGATAAAGAGCAATGATTTTTCTTCTGTGTAAAATAAGCACAGGTTTCCTGAGGAAAAATTATACGTAATAAAAAGAGTACAATTCTGTGAGACTACATCTTCGAAAAGCAAGTACACTTGTAAATGAAACATAGAAAAGAGGTGACACCTTTTCACAGTGCTTTGGTTTTTGACTATCTTCCTGGTGTTCTTAAAACTTTCTTTGCACCAGTGATCTGTGTTGCACGTTTCAGAAGAGTTGTGTAGTCTTGACTTCTTGACCATTCATCAATTTCACGAGCACGTAGAACGGGCAGAGGATGTGAAAGTTGTCTCGTTTGAGCATTTCTGGATAGCCATGAGTTAAAACAGGCAACCCTAGGATGTGCATAACCAAACAAAGGGTGCTATACGTATGCTGCCACGTACCTTATATACCACCCTACTGGGCTTGAAGAAGCTTTGTCATAGGAGCGAGCTTGTTCCAAAAATGCATCCACATTTAGTTGATCAGCCAGAGAAGGGCAGCCCCCAGCTAATTTCATTAGAACAGAGATGACCACCTCTTGTGGGCACATAAAAGTAGATCTCAGAAAATCTATATAACCAATATGAAACAGCAAGTTTATTGGAAAACAAGTAGCTACATGAGGTTGTATACCTTTGGGTCTTGTGCAACAAGAAGGGCTGCACGATCACAAGTTAGCTCTGCTGCTCGAAGCCAACGAAATAACTGTTCTTCTAAACTCTGAGCAATCATCCCACCAAGCCCTATGAATAACACAAGTATTCAAAACAATACCTATGCATCTCTTCAGGAAGACTCTTGCGGGATGCAAATTATTATGGATCAACTATGACTATGACAATAAAGGCAAATGGCGCTCAATTAACACAATCAAATACAACCAAAGTAACCAAATTACCTTAACTAAGAATAAAAGAATCAGGCACCTTACCAGGTATGGTATAAGCTCCAAGGGTAAGAATATTTGCAAATGTAAGCCATACACCATGGTCGCATTTGAGATGACCCAACTCATGAGCCAAAACAGCCTAATTTCAAGTTAAACAGCGGATATTAAAACCTGCATCATTTGAAGACAGTACTCCTACAAGATCTAACAAGTGTGGGTTACATACATACATTAAGTGTGTGTATTGAGTGTTTACGCGTGTACAGATAGACAGATAGAACGTGGTAATGTTCCAATCTTACTACAGACCCTAGATAATGCATGTATTTAAAGCACACACCCATGTCCAATTATTATATATGTATGCTGTATGCGGGGAAAAACCCAGAGAGAAACAGTTATGAAACTAATTTATGAATGAAGTTGAACATCAAAGCCAACTTCCAAAAGAAAAAACATCAGCAGAAAACCTTGACTGAGAGAATTGATCACCTGTAACTCTTCTCGAGTCAAAAGCTCCACAAGGCTAGTATGAACAACAACAAATGGCTTTTTACCACTTATTGCTAAAGTATATGCATTTGGTACAGGACTTTGACGAACATATAGATCAGGAGCATCAATATTGAGGATTTCCGCGGCCTCAACCATCAATTGATGTAGACCAGAAAGCTGATAAAACAAAAATAATACAAAATTATTGCATAAGCTTTTCTTTTTTGCTTTTCCCAAAGACAAGTTTTCCACTGGCAAGAGATGATAAACTGAACTAACCTGATCTTTAGAAACAAGAAGGGATGTTCCAATATTCTCAAGAAGCATGACTTGCTCTGCAACGGATCCTGCAACAGCCATAAAAACAAATTCAGAAAGAAAAAAAACCCAAGTCTTTAGCAAACACAATTTGACACAAGTTTAATTGTACACCAAATTAGAGGCCTATTACCTAGAAGAATCTTTCCAAGCTCATTCAATCCTGGAATCGCCCTCAAAATCAGCGTGTTCTGCGTAATACGGAAATAAAATTCCAACCATGTAGAAAGCATTACGTGCATAGAAGAAACATTAGGTAACTGCCAAATAGCAATGTTCGAAAAATCGCTAGGCTGTGGGAGGGCCGCAGGCAGGGTCCTAGCGCCTAGAGGAGTAATCGGGGCCTAGGTGTTTCTTTTTTTCTATTTGAATTATTTTATAAATTATAAATTTATACCAAAATCATGCAAAATAAAAGGATATATAAATTATAAAGTACCATAATTGATTTTTTTTTTTAAACATGGGAAAAAAAAGTTAAGCATAAAGCATATAATAGTACTACAAAGAAAAATACTTGAAATGAAAGGCTAAGCCTCTCAGTCTGCATATCCCTCCAAGACTCTCTCGGTATCGGACTCAAACTCAATATCTCGTCACTCTCAGAGGAGAGAGAGGCAGCGTGGTTTTCTTTAAAGTCAGGAAAAGAAAAATTATAAATATAAAAAAAGGACGCCGCCTAGGCGGCCGCCTAGCGCCTAGGCCGATTTTTCGAACACGGGCAAATAGCTAATCCTAATACAAATTAATTAGCAACGGCAAGAATTATGCATCGTTAACATTTCTACTTTCTGTAGAGGAAAACTGAGAGTGAGTCAATAAGGACTTGAATCAACTGACTTAGGCTGTTAAGCTGTGGCTTTTGTTTTCACAGTATTTTCTTATTTTTCTCGAGAAACAAACGCCACTGACCATACAAAATATTATTCTTCACAGAGTAAACAACTAATCACACCTGTTTATCGAGAGGGTGCCGAAAGTCATCGGCATCGAGGTTGCGAAAGACAACCGAGGAAGCTCTGCAGACGACAGCTCTATCTCTCCGATACTTCTTGACGGAGCCGAATTCAACAGTAGGTGAACCAAACCTCAAATGATCAGAAGCTATGGAGCTAAAACTGATAGAATTAGGGTTCTGCGTCAGGCACAGAGAAGAGAGGGACACGGAAGCCATGGAAGCGCACAGACAGAGCCTCTGAACTGAGAGTAACAGTAGAGGCGTATAATATTAAAGCCTAAACTCCATTTTCTGCTTCTTAGGTCTAATTTGACCGAACATGCGTCCTCCAGCCCTGAAGCGTTTGTACGTTTGTGTCCACAGCCGTTCTTATGGTGACCGTTTGGCGCCATTTCGCTTTCAGTTGACCGGAGTTGGTATTTTTTTGTAGCGGGTAGGGGCAAAGAGGACAATAACTCATAAGGCCCAAAAAGATCAAATATATCGGCCCAAACCAAGCCATCTAGTTGGACCGTACAGTCTTAAAAAAAAGAGTGGGCTGAAGCGGCCCAATTTAACCTACTCCGTTTCACCACCGGAGACGACGTCGTTTAATTACAGTGTTTTACCAGTTTCATGTTCATCAATTGATCTTCGTCATCAATCTACTTTCCTCTTCAAGTCGCAGAGTGTTCGAACAAAGTCGTAGATTTCTGGGTCCGTGATAGATACAGCCATGTTAGTTCCCTAACCTAAGCTAGCTAGGGTTTTGTTTACATTGATAAACCCATGTTAATTCCCTAACCTAACCTAAGCTAACTAATTTAATGAATATTATGTTAAGGTTTACAACAGTCAGCTATGTTCTTTTGATGTTTTCTTTTGCATAGTGTGTTAAAAGACTGGAATTTTAATAGAATTTCCTCCATCTTTTGTTCTTAAAAAAAAAGGAGGAAATCGGTGAATCGTCCGCCGACGCCGGATGTTATGGAGAATCCAGGAAAAGAGCCCACTCTTCAAGAGCTTATCAACATCGAGGTTTGTTTTTTCCATCTTCTTTTTTTCTTTTTTACTGAAAGTCTCAGATTATTCCTTTCTCCTTTGTTTGCTGAGTTAGCTTAGCGTTTTCCGGTTGGTGGTTGAATTTTCAGTTGATTGAGAGCGGTGAAAAAGAGAGATTAATGGAGCTTCTGAGGGAAAGGCTAATAGAATGTGGGTGGAAGGATGAAATGAAAGCTCTTTGCAGGTATTATACTACTTTTTTTTCTTTTCTTTTTTTCTGTTTTGAGGTCACCAATATTGCCCAGTTACTTTCTTTACACCTAAACTCCTTGACCCACATCTGCTTCTAAACCACGACCAATGAGAATGATATGGCATTGTTATGATTGGAGAGGTTTATGGTGCAAAATGACTTTTGTCCGATATCAATTACAATTCTGTGATCAATTCATAACGAGTGTATGGAAATTCAGTAAAAATAAATTTCGTTATTTGATAAGTAATTCCGAGGGGGAGTTATATTTTATGATGTTTGTGGGGACCCTCGAAATGAATGAGGAACCTGAAGATGCAGAACAATTGGAAGTCTCTTTGCACACCCTCACTGGATTTATGATGCCACAAAACTATGGCCCTTGTTATTAAAAATCAAATAAATCCAGTTACAGTGGTGATCAATTTGGCAACCACTCATAACTTTACGTAGACTCTTTTGCCATACACTTGAGGAAGATTGTTTTGAGCTCATGGTGGCTAATGAAACTAAGCTCACTTGCACAAGACGGTTCTGAGGGTTGCTGGTTATTCTACAAGACTACTAATTCAGGCTGATTTCGATGTTCTTCCTCTGGGAGATTGCGGTATGGTTTTAGGGGCTCGATGGTTTCGTAACCTGGGATCTTGTCTTTGGGATTTCAGCAGCTTCATGATGGAATCCTCTATCAATGGGCAACGCTGCATAGTATATGGGAAAATGAAGGAACCAAATGGCTAACTAAGCTATTGGTGTATGATTATATAGTTGTATTAAAAAACTAAGTGTTCTAGTTATGATGTTTGCGAATAGAATTGGATGCTAAGATAGCCTCAGCCATGAGTTATAAAATTGAATAGTGCAAAGTTGTTTCTATATGTTGAACATAAGGTTTATATGCACTCAACCAAGTGTTTACCATCAAGGTTGCTAATTGGACATCTTTCAACCCATGTGTATCTTTTTTATGTTAGGGCGTTTATAAAGAAAAAAGGGAGGAACAATGTTACTGTGGATGACCTTGTACATGTAATCACCCCAAAGGGCAGAGGTAAATCTTTCTTTTTTCTTCCCTTCTGATTGTCTACATGATTGCATGTTTTTCTTGGAATTTTATGATTTCTTTGCTCTAAATATCACCTTCTTGGAAAACTTGACATGAAGGATGGTTTGGGAGGAGAGTTGGGCATCGCCGTAAAATGCGCTGGTAGTGTCCACAAGGGAGCAGGAAGTGTCTAGATGATAATTTTAATGAAGTCGGGCGGGTGGTTGGTGTTGGTTAGAGTGGTAGTCTCATACTATGTGGTATGGGTAGGTTAGGAAGCTGCATGCATGCAATTGTGGGTTATGTCAGAGCCAAGGGGTGGTGGTTTTCTGGACCTTGGTGATGGTGGTTGTATGTGCTGATGGTGTGGCTGTTTTCTTTTCGTATTGATCATTAGGGACAGAAAACCCCCTCTAGTGTAGTCTGAAAACTCGCAAAATTAGTTTAAATGATGTTTCATCTCTCCATGTTCATTATTATTTGACCTTTAAGGTAGCACTGAAATCAATCTAATAGGGTGGATTCTTGGCTTCGCTAATACTAGAAATATCTAGAGTACTAACTTTAATCTCCACTGGTTTTACATTATATGTACAGAATACATTTGTAGACCATGGCTTTCTGTTTGTTTTTATTCTTGCAACTTTGATGGATCTCATTCTAATGCTATCCTGTGTAAGTGAGACTCGGCTTCACTTGGACAAATGGGATAAGGTGTCATCCCATTTGTCCCAATGAAACTGACCAACTTGATGATACGAGCAGTCAAGGGAAGGAACTCTTAGAATGAAAAGAGATTCAGTTACCTGGATTTGATTTGACATAATCTCACCCACGTTCATGTAATGCAGTTGTTGATCCCCTGTTTGCCAATAAATCCTCACTTCTCCCTACCTATAAATGAATGAATCTTACTGTTTGAATTTGTTATTCCCTTTTGCATTGTATTGCTCTAACAATTGTAAATTTGTCAACTCTTTTCCCCCACAGCCTCCATTCCCGATTCCATAAAAGCGGAGCTTCTGCAAAGAATTCGCACATTTCTCGTATCAGCAGCTCTTTGATGCGCCATGCTAACTGTGACAATAGTAGGAATATGATGATGAAGCCTTTGCTGAATGAAACTCATTTGAAAACTAGTTCAGCATTGCAAAGTGCCAACATCTATTCAGTTGCTTGGAGGGTGGGGGCAACTGTTATTTCTGGGAATTAAAGCTGCACGCATGAGAATTGTATCATTGTTTATGGAAAGCAACTTAACTCACATTTTTCCCATGTAATAATATTTATATATATTACAATTGTTCTTGTGGTTTGTCTTTTTTTTTTTTTTTTCTAAAGTGATCACTTCATAAGAAATTTATAGTGTCGTGTATTTTTATTTTGCTCTCTTTTTGGGATTTTAGGTTGAACTGCGGTATGTCACACAGCTCATGCATGTTGAAAGAACATCGAGCATTCTTCTTCTTCCCTTTTTGTCTGTTCAATAAAACTAAGAAAAACCAGCACACGAACATCTCCGTGGGCGGTTGCATATAAAAATAAATTTGTTTTTGGTTTCTTGCATATAAAGACTCACGCGTACTTTATATATTTTAAAGATTTCTCTCATGGGATGGGAGAGAGGGGTTTGGGAAATTAAAAATAAGTTTCCTCTTGTGCTACCCTGCTTTAAAATAAAATAATAATTTATTCTCAATTAATACCGATACACAATGGGAAAGAATCGGGATTTCGGGCATCCCAAATATTTTGTGTGCTGATTAATCAATTTGTAAAAGAAATTTTTGGAAAGAAAAAAGAAACAATCAATCACTATGATTTTGTTTCCTTATTCGTGACCAGACGAGGAGAGCTCAATCCCTTCCGTATAAAGGAGATATCCATAAACCTCCTTTCTTTTCATCATCCCATGATCTAAACCTAATATAAAGAACCATAAACCTCCCTCTTTTTTTATCTGCATTGAATTTAAATCTACATAGTGAGAAGAAACCATCGAAACTAAGGTTCTTCCTTCTTGCACCATTATTTAGTTTCAACACTTGTGTTCTTACTTCTTATTCTGTATACGTTGATTTATGTTCGCATTGTTGTGTTCATGAATTAGTTTGTCTGTCATTGATATATTCTGATTAACTGATAAGAACGAAGACTTATCGGTTATGCTTATGGTATGTGTTCTAAAAAGAAAACGCCTTTTAGTTTGATAGACCTAGCAAATATTAATATGTACGGGGAGGGGGTTTGAACTCGGCCATGTAATATGTTCTAACATGATGATCTTATCTTGCTGTTTTTTTCTTAGAACAAGAACATAGACATGGGTCGACGTAAGACAAAGCTAGCTTTGGAGCTGATTCGGGACGACAAAGCTCGCAAGGTTACTTTTCGAAAGAGAAAGAATGGATTGTTTAAGAAAGCTTTTGAGTTAACCACCCTTTGTGATGTGAAGGTGTGTACAATCGTTTATGAGAAGAAATCCGAGGGCAAACTGGCCCCTCCTCAAACCTTCCCTGAGAAATTTGAAGAGGTGAAGGAAATCATTGATAAGTACAAGTCCAATTCATCAAAGATCAAGAAAGTTCAGAACTTGGCTGACTTTTATGCCACCCAGACAATGCAAGTTAAGAAAGAGATTGTGAAACTACGCAACAAGAGTTATGAAGAGAAGTATCCTACATGGGACGATCGTCTTAATGAGTATTCATTGGACCAAATGCATGAGCTTTTAAACAATTTAGAGGCCAAAATTCAAGCTGCCAACAAGATACACGACATGATGATCATCGATTCAAAGAAACCTGAAATACAAGATTATATACCCCAAATGGTGAGTGAGTGCCCTTTAATTGTCAACTCTCTCTAACTCTTTTTCTTGAACATACATTCTCACTAATGTGGTCAACTGGCCTAACCCACGTGTTCTTATTTTGGTGCTAATAATTAACATGCTCCTTTTTCTTTGACATAATGTGCAGGCCTTGGTTCAAAGCAACCTAGACCCTCCATTTCTTTCAATGGTTGATGATCAGAACCCTACTAATTATGGTTCAATGGGGATGAGCGAAAGTGGCTGGGATCAATCTGCAACTGCAAGCACTTCATGGGCCAATAACAACATTCAGTACGCTCCATCAAATGTTTCGGATTATAAGGGCACGACATCTATCTGGGATTATGACCTGTTTGGAATTGATGCAGTTCCTCTGCAATATGGAAATATGGAGGAGAAGCCGACATTCTATAATAATCCCATGCAACCACCATATATGTACGACCCGATATTGTCCAGTGCTGCTACTGCTGCTACTACATCTCAAGTTCAACAACAACAACAAAGCTTTGAACATCCTCTCGACGTGCCTCCGATAAATGTTGCATATGATGAACCGCTTTCTCTATCCTTGCAACCAAGTTATACGGATTGTCCAGTCTCAGTCTCGGCAGCTTCTTTTTCATTTGAATATCAACAGTTTGCTACTCAATCTCAATCTCAATCTCAATCTCAATCTTATGTTGATGATCAAGTGCGCATGTTGTACGACAGCATGTTCCAATTGAAACAGAACAACGTATCCACGTATAAATAGGCCTCAGGGTACTTGGGGGTATTTGGGTTTTAATGTTCGTTTAACTTTTATTCAGTATAGGCTAGACAAGGAGTTCTGGCTATTTTGAAACTCGGGCTCTCTTTTTTGATAGAGATACTATATATAGAAGCTTTGGCTTGCTTGAAGATACGTACTTGTGGATCTTTTAGGCGTCACCCTATTTGAATTCTATAAATATCACTAACTAGTTTTATTAATAATATTATTATTTCTCTTCTCAAGTTCAATTCGGGGGGCAAATTGTCATCCCAAAAGCAAAATTTGCTTTTTGGTGCTTTTGCATCGGATGCTTTTTCTCTTGTTTACATTGGATCCCTTGGCTTATCATAATTATGCACCATTTTTTCGATTTTCCCGCAAAAGCCCTTACAAGTATACCAATATCTATGTTGTTGCCCTAGAATTGATAGAAATCACAAAAGCAAGCCGGATTTGAGCTTTTTAATATATGAGTAAAGAAGAAGATGGTAGAAGCTCTCCAAATTGACCAAACCAACACAAGGAACAACCCAAATAGATTAGAGACGCATCGCATCAAGGACTTGACCTTCAGAGGTTTTACCACTCCTACATTACATTACAGAGCAGTCATTTCTCTTTTACATCTTGCGACTTCATTTTTCATCATCATAAAACCCGAGCTCTCAAATGTTGTACAACTTAAACAAGTATCTTCACAAGAGACACACTCACTTATTCAGCAGGCTCACTCATGCTAAGCACTATATAACTCCACAAGATAAAGTAAATACCAGACTTAACCCCCAAGCTTGCGCTCCATGGAAAAGCTGTTGAAAGCACACAGCTGACATGCACCACAAAAAACCTACTACATCAGCATCTTGCTGCCAACATTTAGCTTATGCTGCAGAGCCCGCTTGTTCGCATAGGTCCAATAGATCCAGGGTCTGAAAAATCATCAAATAGGTTTGTATGAAGCCAGTAAAATTTAACTGAAACAAGAAAACAATGCAACCAGTGACTTAGGTGCCATACCTCAGGAATTGACAGCTCAAGACGAAACTTGGGGCCATCATAGTGGTGCAAGACTGGCCTGAAGGAATCTTCTTCCAAAGCCTTGCAGAGTTTCCTAACGCGGATCCTTACCTAATAATTATTTACAACGGAAGGGGAGAGTCTCCATCAATAAATTGGATAAATGGCTCTCAAACACAAAGACGAAAAGAAGATAAATGCCAAAAACCAAAAGAACAAAGCTTTCTTTATCATTACAAATTCTACCTGAGCAGGAAATCTCGACTCGCCTTTACATTTCTTGTCTTCCCAAGCAGTTGGATCAATGTTTGAACCACCAAAGCTTGCTGCCTGCACAAAAGCAATTGAAAAAGGATCAAATAATAAGCTAAGATGATAGTCCAAGTCAGCATACATTCTATACCACCAAGATTATTGCAGCCAAAACATATGAATGAATACAATATATAGGAAGTTTGAGAACAAACCTCGAAAATGCCATGCAGTTGGTGTGTTGTATAGTTGTAGAGAAACAAAGGCAAGCCTGGTGTTATTGCCCGAACAGAATCCCTATACCTTGGAGGTAAACCTAGCATATAGATATAAAGATTAACACATACACAAATTTCTCAATGTGTCAAAGAAGGAATATAAACTATATAATTTATAAGCATAATCTGCATTTATTGGTAACTCCATTAATTAAGTTGCATGGGTAGAGGGATATGTACAAACATCATAAACCATTTCATCCAATGTATTTTATTCCTAGTTATAACTTTTATGCATTCAAACCCCTTTAGGTATTCCTCAACACTGGCATAAACTTAAGGATCCCTTTACATGAACTATTATCTCTGTAAAGACTGCAAATGCAGAGAATGCAAGCTAAGAATCAGTCATTTTAACCTATACCTTAAGTTATAACCCACAAATCTAAAACATTTATTTAAAAAACTAAAAAAATTACAAATCTAAAACAGATTCTTAAGGAAGATAAGAATAAATGAAATTTACCAAATAATTGTCGCTTTAAATCTTCCTGCATTGTGTCATTGTTACACACAAAGATGTAACCTCCAAGCACCTCATTTCTCGGGAGCGTCTCGGTTGCTGGCAATGTCTTGAACCTTTTTTCAACTGTATTTGCAGAGTCGTTGTTGATATTGCTGTTGTTGATTTCTTTGTTGCTGTACTTGTTACCAGTCATGTTTCCCACAACACTTGCATTGTTTTTCTGGTAAACTGCATTCATGTTATAAATACCATTCCTAAAGGAACTTTTGCTCACATTTTCATTTACTTTAGAGTCCAAGCTCAGCATGTTAAAGTTAAGGCTTTCAAATTTGTTATCTTCCTGGAACCCAAATTTATCCCTTGCCCTTGTCTCAGCTGGGCCCTTTGAAAGATCGAGGTTATTCATACGCTCGCCCTTTACCCTTGTCTGCTCAGCCAACTTTGAAGCGGCCATAAACCATTTTTGATCTTCTGCGACTTTCGACTGTCCTCGAAGCTCATCACCCAATTGCCAAAAGCTGTTCATGCTGTCCATCTTGCAAAATATACTCAGATTGACAGGTCCTACAAAACAGTTTTTCAGAAACCAGAAAAAGAACATTTTTTTTATGAGGAGGAGAAAGGGAAATTAACTTAACAGCTCAAAGAATAAAAAATGGTTTTGAGAACAGAAAAATCAGTTAAAGCATATAGTAAATATGTATAATAATGCAAAGCATGCTCATCTAATTTTAGAAAAGCACAAAGGCAGTGATAACGGAACAAATGCTGATAGGAACTTTGATTAAACAGCATTAAAGGAAGATTCTATAAATTAAGAAAGGATAAGTGGACAACATTCATAATTGGCTCACATAAGTAGCATATACTGAAAAGATGAACTCTATTGGTTCAATGCTGAGTTGCATGGAAGAGGATAAGGAAATCATGAGTATGTTCATAAAAGAAAGAGTCATGTTACCATCACATAAATGCACACAAGAAAAAAGAAGTGGATGAAAATAAGGTTCACGAGATAAATTGGCAGATAAGGTAACACTAACTTTCGCAAGTAAATAAACATGCTGTTTTACCATTTTATAAGTGCAATATAACTATTAATCAATAGAAAAGTACAAATATTTTTAAAAAAATTCTATAAATATGATTTTGAGATACTCATGTCAATGTACAGCATGATTTAGAACTGACCCAGACACCTGAAGAATCTAAATATTTGAGTTTCATATTTTTCTTTCTGCATTTACTCCATTTTCCAACCAACCAACCAAGTAAAAGAAAAAAATTACACCGACTGAAAAGTCAACCAAATGACAGAAAATAAAAAAAATTGGAACAACGCAAGTTCCAACTACCAACATTACTCCAAATCCGAAGCTGAAAATGAACTAATCAGCTGCAAAAATACATAAATCCAAAAGGTTTCCTACACATCAACGTATATGTAACAAATTCAAAGATCCAAAACACGCATTTGAGATTAAAACAATAAGAAGGGTAGAGCAACAGAAATTGAGTAGGAGAAGATGCAATTCGCAAAATGTGACAAGTAATTACCAATTAACAAAGAGAAGAAGCACACAAAAGCTTCAATTACTAGCTTAAAGTAGAAAAGTGAAGGGCTTAAGGCCTTGATTTTGTGTAGTAAGAGTGAATTTTTGAAGCTTTAGAGAACCCTAGATTTGGGGATCAGAAGCTCGCCTTACCTTTTATCTGCTTTGCCCTGTGAACCCGGAAGACACGACAGAGGAGGAGAGCAGCTGGATCTTTATTGTTATATATATGGTAAAGTTTACCGGAAATGCCCTTGCAGATTTGGTGAATCACATCCGTTGCCACTCCGGGTTTTCATTTTGAATCTCTTTTTTTGTGGTCACAAAGTAGTCGCGATTTAATTAACGGGTTTACTTGATAAAGTAATTATCTAGAATGAATTGACCATTAAATGCTTGAACAATTTCACTAACCACAATGATACTTCAAGTTACGTCTTTCTAATTGTAAAAGACCATTCCAAATTACCCACACAAAAAAAATACTATTCCAAATTACTCAAATTATCTACAAACTTTTCTATAGAGTAAATAACCTGTGTTAGGTTCAAGCGATAAGACTTCAATGCTAGAGAAATGCTCATCTAAATTCATACCAATTTAAACAACAAAAACCCACAAAAGATAGTCTAAAAAACTCTAAATTAATAGAATATACGGAGCGGAGGACTTTAATTTACATATAAGTCAGTGAACTCACTACCTTAATCAATGTGAGCACCCTTGTTAAATACCAACATTTGCCTTTTCTTTTTTCTTTTTTCTTTTTTTGTTGGAAGAAATTGTGGGATTGCATTTACAATTTATCTCAAAAAACCACTAGCCACAAAAGGACCAATACAGACTAGTAAAATGGGTATTCAATAACGAAGAAATCAAACATCAAAATTAAGATAATTTGGGGCTCATCCACTAACGATTATGTAAGATTGAAAAAATTTACAAAATGGTGGTAGAGATTCAACATCGAAATACAGGTGGAGATCCGATGTCAAGACGCATTCACATGTGATGAGTGGAGGAAAATCATAATAAAACGAAAATAGATAGGGGAAGCCTTATGACTCTGAAATCGGGGGAAGAGAGAAGGAAGAGAGGAAGAAGAATAGCTTCCTCTCCTCAAAGTGAAAAAGACTCTAGAGTGTTTTTTGGAAGAGAAGGGACTAAGGTTTCGGGAGCTTTTAAATTGCAAATCAACAACATTTGCCTTGTTTAAATGAAGTCTCTAATTAAAGTGTTGGTCAAATATGAAACAATTAGACACAACAATTAACCTCGAAATTAAGTGAAACACTTTGGGGATGAATCCAATGAGGAACAAAATGACAAAAGAGGGACGTGGTATGTGCAGACGACGTGCACATCCAATTCAGATGAACTACTTCGAATTTACTTCATTTTGTATTTTTCTGTTCAAATGAGTTTGAAATTAGATTCCAATAGTTTTTGGAATGTTGTGATGTGGCTCTGTCTGTCTGTCGGCAAGACTGGCGGGGAGAGTAGCAATACTATCACTACGTGCTTCCTCCGCATATGAGCTTTGTCGTTTTTCCTAATTCATTAGGAAAATAACCATTAAATAAAATTCGCTGACCTGGTCGCATATAAACTACAAGTAGTGTCGACGACTCTCGACTTGTAATAATAATAATCTAGATAATACTTTTCTTTCTACCAAATACCAATAGATAGAATTAATGAAATAATAATAATAATAATAATGATTGGTTAATGTAATTAGGAAGAAGAGTCTCCTATTAAATGTCTGTTGAGCTGCAGACCACAACTTGTTTAAGTGTTTTTTTTAAATGAAGTTGGTGGGAACGGGATTGGGATTGGGATTGGTTGGCATGTGACGTATGGGTTGTTGAATCAACATCAAAACGGGGACACTTTTATTTCATGTGCCTTCCGTACCTTTCTTGTAAAAAAAATATCACCAAAATATCTCTGTCTCTCTCTCTCTCTCTCTCTCATATGTGTACAGTGGAAGTTGAATAACTATTTGGTCCGTTTGGTTTATGAAAAAATAGACTTCATAATGAGAAATCAATTCATTTCTCATGTTTGGTAAGTCCATGTATGGAAAATTGAGCCACTTTAACTTCCGGAAAAAATATGAGATTTGACAATATTTTCAAAGCGCACAAGTGTAATTAAGCATTCTTCATACCTATAGTGATTTGGCCTGTGTATCTCTCTTTTTCTTTTATTTTTCTAATTTTGATTGTCCACCTACTTCAACTCCAAAGTACTTTAATTATCGATACTTTTTTCTTGGGTCAACTGAGAACCTTATTAAAAAAAGGAGAAAAACACAAAGGAAAGTGCATACAAAAAAAATCAGAAAACTAAGGCCATCTTCAATCATAGGGCTAAATGTAGTCTAAGGCTAAAAATTTAGCCCTCCAAAATATTAATTTTTTAAAGAATAGTGCATGGCTAAATTTTTCCATCTTTAGCCATGTATGACTATATCTTAGGGCATTTCATATTTTATTATTTTGAGAAAAATTATGGTACAACACTCATATATTCCACAAGTATGCATTGTTTAATTTAATTCAACTACGATTTAGAGACAATATTTTTTAATTTATATATGTTTTTTAAACAAAATGAATTTAAAATATTTAAAAAGATTTTAAATAAATAAATAAATAATAACTTTTCAATCAATGATTTTGACCTCCATCGATCAGAAACCAATTATATATATATATATATTAAAAACAAAACAAATTTAAAAACATTTAAAAAGGTTATTAAAAATAAAATAAAAAACCTAACGGCTAACTAACATCATTGATGACGTCAACTCGCCTTTAATATTGGTGATTGGATTTGAAGTTACACAAGATGTTTCGAGCTCTTTCCCACACGTGATACTTTTTCTTCTTGGAAAGCACATGAGCTGGGCCCACACAAAAATTTGGCCTAGGCCAAAGCTAGGCTACATTTGGCCTAGTTGGAGGGCTAAAGGGCCAAATGTGGCCCTCCAAATTTGGCCAAAAAATATTTTTGCCCATGTCTGGAGATGGATTTTGCATTATTTTAGGGCTATATTTGGCCTATGGCCCATGGGCTAGAGATAGCCTCAGGGGGAAAGTGAAGCCCTCCTCCCAACTTGGGTTTTGTTTTCCCTCCTTATGGAAAAGTTTGGGAAAATGAGCAAACATTAAATACACATTTTTCATGATAATTTTGTCCCCATTAACAATTTAGAATTACAATATATCATTAAATGCATTCTTTTTTTATTTAATTTAATATGGATATAATTGAAAAATTATATAAACTTTGTTTTTCATTCCTACTCAAAACTAGGAAATAAAGTGATATCTTCCGGTTACTTTCTCAACACTACCAACTGTGGGAAAATAATATTCTATTTCCAATCATTTAGGAAATGACATTGGTAGTGATTTCCCCTCAAATCCGTTACGTGAACCAAACGGGGCCTATATGAATAACGCAACAGTGCATAACATATCGCTCTTTTGAGCTTGTTTCTGTTACGTGGGTTTTGTTACTCTTTGTGCATGGGCCTTATGTGAATATTTGGGGGCTTTAGGCTTAATTTGTAAGCAAGTGATGGGCTTGCGCTAATGTTATCAGACATTATGAACTTTAGCGTTGGCCTCAATTTCCCCGTGTGAAGTGTCAATTTGTCATTAAACCCGCATCTCCTTAGTTATGGATATGCACAACCAAGCACAGCTGTTGGGATGTGGATTCAAGCTAATGAGCGCTAACGTGATGAATACTGAACACGTATCACCAAACAATACTAACATCTAACTACAATCAACTATATAGCATGATTACTACGAATATGCATTGGAATGATTAGTTTAAGCATTTTTACTATGTTGTATATTGGAATGATTCAAATTTCTACTTGTTCTGTGTGTTATTTACACATGTGTATTATAATGATTTAAATTCATGAAATAAAAAATTATGTGAGTTACACGTTAAAATTCGTAATTAAATACCTTCAAAATCAAGAATTTGATCAATTAGATGCGCAATTGATTCAATTCTAATTTTTTGATTCCTCTATTTAAGTTTTTCGATTCATAACTTCTCCCATTTATGAAATATTGAAACATTGACCACTTATATTAAAAACTTATTGTATTAATATATGTGAGTTAGTAGCATGAGGTAATGTCTAAGATGTGAGAATAACAAAAAAAGCACACTGCATATTGTGATAAATAGTTAATTTATGATTGTGTCTGAAAGTTTAGCTTCAAAAGGAAGAAAAGAAAAAGAAAAAGAGGGACAGAAAAAGAAGAAATCCATTATTCCAGCCCAAATAGAAAACCGCTTAAACCTTGACAGCTAGTCCAGTCCTCTTCTCTGTGGATTCGAAGAGGAGTCGCCTCGCTTTGGAATCTCTCTAAACCTTACTGTCCGCACAGAGCACAAAGAAAAACCCTCCATTTCCATGGATATGCAGCAAAACGACTTCGATCGGATCCTCTTCTTCGAACACGCCCGTAAGACCTCCGAAGCCACCTACACTAAGAACCCTCTCGATGCCGGTGTTCGTATCTCCTCCCTCCTCATCCTTCTCATTCTCCTTTCTGAACCTGGGGATTGCTAGCTTTCGAGCTCTAACTTCTTTCCCTTCTTCACCTTTTTCCTTTAAACAACTTATATTTAACTTTTCTATTTTGTAATTGCAGAACTTGACGAGATGGGCTGGAGCTCTACTAGAGTTGTCTCAGTTTCAGAATGTCGTAGAGTCAAACAAGATGATTCAAGGTGCCAAATTTCCCCCAAATATTCGTCTATCTCTTGAATGCGAGACTGTAATCTCTTCTCTTTAGCCTTCATATTTGGTATTGTTTAATTGAGTAGTTTGTAAGTTTTAAATTTGTAAATATGGGTTTGTGATTGGTTGCACAGATGCAATTTCAAAGCTGGAGGAGGCATTGTCGATTAATCCTAAGAAACATGATGCTCTTTGGTGCCTGGGAAATGCTCATACTACTCGTGCATTTTTTAATCCGGACCAGAATGAGGCAAATCATGGTTTTAATAAGGCGTCGCACTACTTTCAGCAAGCCCTTGACGAGGTACTTCACCTGCCAAATCTCAAAGAAACTGTATGCTTGTTGTCAAAGTATGTCATTGTTTTTCCAACTTGGATGTATGATGAGTATTTTCTTTTCTTTTTTGCAGGATCCGGGAAATGAAGTCTATCGAAAGTCTTTGGAAGTGGCTGCTAAGGTGCTTTCTAACTTGATCTGGTGAAAATGCTTTTTTGTTGTTGTTGAAATCATGTATTGGCATCCTTAGTAGCGGTAGCATGGGGGACTGGCAATTAGAACCTTGATTTTTAGTGGTTGTCTCCAAGTCTAGTGTGGTGTCAGCTGTTTTCTTGACAAGTCAATTATACTTTATAGTATCTCTGGAACTGTATTTTTCTTACAATTGTATCTGGATTTAACAGCCCAAGAATGTGAGACTTGTTGCAAAGTTGTTAATGACTGTGTTTATAGGCCCCGCAATTGCACTTGGAATTCCAAAAGCATGGTTTTGGTCAACAGGTGATGGAGGCCGCTGCTGCTGCTGGACCTTCTACTTCATCAGGTGCAAAGGTGATTTTTCTGTCTCATGGGGATGTCATTCAATAGTTCATTGATTGTTGATGAATGATATTGTTAACCTCAGTGCATCACATTTGCACTCCTTGTGCTTTCATTATGGTTGTTTTCTTGATCTGTTGATGAATTATTGCTTTATCCCCTTGTCCCTCCTCCCTCTACAGGCTACAAAGAAAAACAAGAGCAGCGATCTCAAGTATGACATATTTGGTTGGATAATCCTTGCTGTCGGAATTGTTGGGTGGTTAGGATTTGCAAAATCCCATCCTCCTCCTCCTCCTCCTCCTCCCCCACATCCGCGCTTTAGTTAGACATAGTTTTTGGCACTCTGGAAGGTGGTTTGGAGATGAATCATTCATCAGCAGGTGGAGATGTACATTTGCAATGGACTCATATCATATGTGGCAGACCATCCATAAGATTAAATAGTTAGCTTTGCCCTAGTGAATATAGTGAGGCTTCGCCAATGTGATTGATGATAGATAACAATTTTGCATATTTCTCATAGTCAAATATTGATGACGGTTGAGCAGCTGGTTTTGTGGACGTTGTGTTGGTTTGTCTTTGCAGATTCAATTCCTTAGTTTCAAATGCCCGTCACGACAGAGATGGGGGTAAATCTGGTTATGCCTTTCTCCAGCATGCAATTACTTGTTCTGATGCATGCTTTCTTTCGATCCCTCATTTGAATAATTCAAATTTTTTTCTTTTGGCTGGATTGGGTGATCACAATTCATTAAGCAAAAATATCACATTTGAGCTCATCTTAAAAAGCAAACTAATCTCCCCGTAGTTTAGATTAGATTAACATAGCATATCGCTTGTATAAAAATAAGAAGAAAAGCAAACTAATTAATGAATAAATTAATTTTCATGCGTCGGTTGCATTCTTTTCCCCATTTTGAGTCATTTTATGGGGAGGGTGTCATATATGGGTCATAGATGTAAATCTTCATCTTAGCCAACGATTCATCTAAATAGTAACTTCACTTAAGTTTAATGAAATGATCGTGTGACAAATATGAAAGTTAACATCTATGGTCCGTATATGACACTCTCACTATAGAATTTAGCTTCCCGTTTGTGGGCTTTATGTTAAATTGCAGCGGATAACGATCCTAAACTAAAAAGCCCCAGAATTCGGCCCACGAAGCTATGGGCCAATGAGCCTATGAGGCATTGAGGCGTACCGATTCCGAATGTCCACGTGCTGCATCTCCTATATACGGCGCCGTTTCGCCCGAAGAACCCAGAAGTTTCTGTATGGCTGCTGATGTCTGTTAAGATTGGTGCGAGAAACTCCGAAAAACAATGTTAATTAAGGCTCTTTGTAATTTTGCATCTCCAAATTTTTGTACTTTTGTACCTCCAAATCTTTGAGATAATGGCTTACTGTAGTATCCAGACGAAAGTTTACAGTGGCGACTTAGCTTCGTCTTCCAGCTTTTCGCGGTCTTTGGCAGCAGCGCCTGGAACTCTTGGCCTTCATTCAATTTCAAATGCAAGCCGCCGTGTATGCTGTGACGCTCCAAAACGCCGGCGTTTCCAAGTGTTAGCTCTCGCTGTGAAGCGGAGCCCCAAGCGTCTCAAATACGCCACTCCTCGCTTCACCAAGGTCCTCTCTCTCTCTCTCTCTCTCTCTCTCTCTCACTGTTTAAAATGTAAATTAAGCAAAACTTGGGCGTTTGAGCATCCGAAGCTTATGAAATTGATTGACTGATAATATCAGGAGGATGAGCTGCTTTACATTGAAGTTGATCCATCACTATCAGGAGCGGACAGCTGGAAATTGGAACCAGTTGTTCATCTTTTGAAACAGGGCGGTGTTGGTGTTATTCCTACTGACACTGTGTAAGTCACAGCCCAACAAAACAATCTTTCTTGCTCATTTGAATTTGAATTGTAATTGCAATATTGTTGTAGGTATGCAATAGTTTGTGATCTCAGAAACCACTCAGCCATTGAACGCCTTCGTAGGTAAGATCCTCTTCTTTCCTTGTCTACTTTGTTCCTACTCATTTGAAAATATTAATTTACTAGTAAAGAAAAGATGCATTCTTTCTTTCATTGCAGAATCAAGAACGTTGATCCTCAAAAGGCAAGCATCACGGAATCCCTTTACTCATGATCACTTCAATATCATTGCTTCATTAACTCTGTTGTTAATCACTAGATAATTTTGTGATTATTGGGTTTTCTTCCAATTTTCATTTTTGATTTCTGCTTTTTTTTGACATGGCTGTCTGTGTGACTGACTTACTGGTGCAGCCCCTTAGCATCTTATGCCACTCCTTCCACGACATTGATACGTTTACAACAGGGTTCCCTCGTGGCGATGGCCAAGGTCATGCAAATTTATTCCGCGCTGTTAAGCATTGCTTACCTGGCCCTGTAAGTTTCTTCTTTGCTTCTCTTACTATTATTACTTGCCTATAGGAACATTTTTTTGTTTTATTTTTTAAACCTAGTCATCTATAGCATTGACTAAAACTAAACACTACCACCAGTAGACAATGTTTCATTGTATAGCAAGCACATAATACTTATGATGGTCCTCTAGATTCCTAAAATTTGGCCTATAACAGCACTTTTTGTGTAACAGTATACTTTCATCTTAACTGCAACCAAAGAACTGCCTAAACATTGTATAAGGTACGGGACGGCAGAAGCCAAATACACTTTAAGGAAAAATGTCGGTGTTCGTATGCCTGATGAACCCATATGTCAAGCAATACTGGAGAAGATGGGTTCACCATTGATATCCACAAGGTAACTCTGATTTTATTTTGTATACATTGGTATACCTTCTCTTCATTAATGACGTGAAGAACTGTAGGAAGATGGGAAGCTCTTAGCATGATGGAGTTTTAAGCAATCTATATGAGCTTATTCTTCTGTTACAATCCAATTTATTATGGTGTTGTACTGAAAGTTTTCCTGTTGGCAGTGTCAAGTGCCCGAAGGAGAATGAGTGGTTGTTAGATCCTGTCGTTATAGCTGATATATATGGACCTGAGGTATGGGTTTGGCACATGAAGGCTGTTTAGTGTATTCTGAAATTGAGCTCTCCCCTAAATTGTGTGTTCAAATTCATTATAGGGCCTTGATTTTGTCGTTGATGGCGGGGTAAGAGTGGCTGATCCATCAACCGTAGTTGACATGACAGTGATCCCTCCCAAACTCATACGACAAGGAAAGGTAATGGGTCATCCATGAATTATGGTTTCAATACTTTCTCATAACAATATGAGCCTGGCGCTCCTGGAACCTAATGATTTTGGGCTTTCCCTATGGCCTTCTGTTAAACTTATTTCCTAATCTTCATTTTGCAATATTTTGTGGGCCTCTGAAGTCTGAACCAGTGATAATAGCTACTGATATCTGGTCTATTTATCTTTATCACTTCTAAAATAGTGATTCTTTTGTATCCAGGGACCTAAATTACACTGGATGGTTGCAGAAGATTAGTACAACGATAAATCAATCATCTTGATAAATCCTGTGGAGAACCACGTTGAATGTCGCACTGGTTTTTGTAGCTGTCCTGTCCTGTATCTTCTGTATAGCCTTGTAAAGAAGTGGTTGAGTAGAAAATTGAACAGTAGAGTGTGTGAAACCCAAAAGGAGAGCAAACAGTGCTTCCATGTGTCAGCACTAGCTTTCCTTTGGTCAATCCGAGTTGTAAGTACAGAGCAACTACACTGATAATAGTTTGGTTATAGTGGACTGAATTGACTATTTGCGTACCATGTTCATTAGAAACCGGGACGAGCTAAACAATATATTTCAATTTGGTTTTAGCATTTTTAATGTGGCACAACTACAAGTACAAAAAATAAAGACGCCAATGGGTTGGTGAGTGGAAGTAAATGATGTCTGTGAACTTCTTTAAAGAAGCAGTTATGAGACTGTGAACAAGGGCTAAGGTGGTTGCACTGCCCTTTTCTATACGTGGTCTTCAATTTAAAGCCGTAATAAACAGAACACTCAACATTTAATTTGCCCTGCAATAAAAAACCATCGCTTGCTTTGGCCTCACAGTCCAGCCTTCTTTTATTTGTTTTCCTCCTTCAAGATTTGAGCTTAAATGCGATTTACATGGCCGTCCCTGAAATGGGTTTGTTCAAGTTTCTTGTTCTGGTTACTGTTCTGGTGAATGTACAAAACTCAGCCGAGTCAACGGTCCTCATTCGTTTTGATAGAGTTCCGCCGGCACGATCCCGGTATTCTTCTGCAGTTTTCCGGTACTCAGTTTTGACGCTGAATGGCTCCAATGCATGCAACAAAAATACTTGTTCCGTTCACTGTCAGGTACGTCCTGTTCTTCTTTTAACCGCTGCGTTTTTATAAGCTCATAATTAAGTATTAACAACTACTTCAATAATGTTGTTGTAATTATCAGTTTTCTTAAGTAGGAGATAGTGATTAAATCTGTTTAATATGAACAGCTTGATGGCCAAACTCTGAGTCCATGTCCAGCTAAGGTCATGGTATTCAAAAACCTGACCGTCAACCGTGATCACATATTTCTTCTCAACGTCACAACTTGGGATGGAGACAGAAACTCATCAGCTTATTCTTGGTTTATTGGTCAGTGACTTTCTTTCATAGCTGTAAAGTTTTTTACATTTACATTAATTTCTTTTTCTAAAATGCTGAACAGGGGATTTTACTTTGTTTTTTTCATCTATCTGATAGATACAATACCACCAACTGCAATGATTTTTAGCGAAAAGAATTACACAAGTGCGGAAAAAATAGCCATTGATATCACGTTTAATGAAGCTTGCACAGGGAAAGGTGGCTTCAGGTGCCTCAACTCATCAAACTGTGATGTAAGTGGATTTCTATGCTTATGTTTTTACCCATGCATGATGTTATTCAATGACGTTCATAGTATACCATGGAAAACGATGCATAAGGTAAATTGCATGCTTTTTTTTTGTAGGTAATAGTAGATGGTCCTGGCCGTGTACAGCCATCTTCCTTACGCATGATTAAACCTACCATCAGTTATAGCCTTGATGTAGTTCTCTCTCTGGCAAGTATGTACGGGCGTGTCGTAATCAGAATGGCAGATGATTTTTGTACAGATCAGGCGGGAAACAGCTTTACAAGGACAAATGGTTCCACTATAATCATTCACTTTGGTAAGACATAAGTCACATTTGTACTTCAATTATGTTTCTAAACAAAATGTCCTTTTGACTCTCCAAATCTTACAGATTGTTCACATTTCTTATGAATGCCTTAGATAGAAGACCAGTTCTTGCAGATTTGTGGACCTCTGTTCCAGCCTACGAGTTGATGATCAATGGGGTCCCTCGAACTATCCTTGCAACTAACAAAATGGAGGACTTGAACATATTTTTGGACTTCAGCATTCCCATTATAAACACAACAGAGCAGATTCTGAATGCATTGGTTGTGAATTCAGGTAACTTAGTACCTATTCATGGCAGAAATCAAGGAAACCGCCGATTTAAATTCCAGGTAAGCAACTACAGCTTTCATTAGTACTAATAATGCAGTGGCAGGGTTTTTTCTGGAAGCAATTTCCATATTAGCATTGTTATCTATCAAATTATTGTAGCTAATTATTGTGTGTGTGTTTGTGTTAGCATTGTACATTTATGTTGAGTTTTTTTCCTGCTGTAGCTCAGGAATATATCTAGGACTGAAATCATCAAGATTGAGTTACAAGCTGGATTAATAATTGGCAGGACAGGCATTCCTGTGTCACCGATTCCCTCATTTACGTTTCTTTATGGTATTCCACCGCAAATATGTTAGTTCTGCTAGTTTTTTTCGGTAGCTTTATGGAACTAATTGAATTGCTTTTCTCTCAGATTCCATGGAGACTAGTGTAGGGCTGAGCACCAGTTCTCCAAATGTTACTAAGGACCACGATATCAATGTGATTGTTGAGTTTACAAAACCGGTCTTTGGCTTTCAGGCCTCCATGGTACAAGTGGTCGGCGGTAGAATAACAAGGCAGGTGCATATGGTGACTCTTGAAATACCATTAACAATGTTCATTCATAGTCATAGCTCGCTTCATGCACTTGAAAGAATGTCAAAATTTTCTATTTTGCTTCTTGTAGGTTTAGGGAACTTTCAAGAGCTCTGTACTCATTGAATGTTTTGGCAGTCACTGAGCATACGGTGTCAGTTGCCGTCCCTTCAGGGAAGGTATATGATATATCAGGAAATCTTAACATGGCATCTAACCAACTTGAAGTGAAACACTGTATGAATCATTTCTTCCTTCTATTCGGTACTCTTTATATCTATTCATTCTTCACATTGCCTTTCTGCTTGGATTTTTTGGGGATGATACATTAAATTTTACTCTCTAGCCAGATTTGAAACTTGCAAGATAGGAAAGATAGGCAAGAAAGTTAATGGTTATAGCCGATTCTCACTACAGCATCTTATTTAATAAATCATTGGAACTTAATACTTGTCAGAGACTTGGAGAAGAAGATATATATTATTAGAAAACACACACGGATTCACTGGCTTCTTCTGTGCTTGACAAGATGTATATTTTTACACTCACACACACAGATTCACATGGCTGCTTCTCTGCGCAGACTCAACCCCTGCAATATCAATCGCATTGCACTCTTTTGTTACTGTGGGTATGTTAGCGACTTCACTAGCAGCTGCCATTCTTTCAATTTCAACTGCAAATCTTGGAGCAGTGGGCACTCTTGCTTCTGAGAGTTCAAACATTGTTTCTTCTGATTCAACGAATCTACACGTGAGATTTAAATTGTTTAGTAGATACAATATCCAAGTGGATAGCTTTTGCTATATCCCATTTTTCATTCCTTCATTGTGCATCTCCTTTTTAGTTATTAAGATTCAACTAAAATGTCTGTTTATTTTTAACATAGGGGATGTTTGGACACCTTCAAGTTTTTGTTCTCTCAGACTGGCTCTCAGTTAATCAACCAATTGATTATTTAGAGACAACAAAAGGTCTTAGGTGGCTCATACCTCGTCAAAAGCTTCCATGGAAAAAGGATAGCACTTTAGTTTGGCCCTGCCAAGAGAAGCCTGAGAGGAAACTCAGTACCTCTTCAGTACAAGGATCACCACATGAAGGGACAAGAATCAGAGTTGACTTCTATCTCTCCAACTCTTCTTATATGCAGCATGAAGTACCAGTGCCAATTGAGGTGGACCCCAAGCCTGGCTGGCTTCATGGGCAGCATAGCATGCGTCTGACTCCTTATGGACTACCTCTTCATTCCAACGAATACTTCACTTATTTCTTGGTGAGTATCCATTATTTAAGCATTCAATGCTTATTTTCCTCATCCATGAAAACCACTCTAGTGCTAATCCTTAGTCTTACAGAGAGGAGAGCCATTGTCTGCTAGCAATGTCATCAAGGGAATGGAGAACTACAAAGGGTAGCTCCAGAATTGCCTTTATCTTAGTGCTTTTACATTAAAATCAGACGACTCGAAAAGTGACAGGAATATAGGGGCTAACCTAATGTTATCATGCCTAACTAACTTTTAACAGGTGGGAAGATTTACAGATGAACTTGTTTTGGCTTGGTATTGGAGGAGGCAGTTTAGTCATAGCCCATGTGTTGATATTACTTTTCCTAAGATGGAGATTAGGACCACCAGCTCATGGTATACTCTCAGTGCCCAGATTCGAGCTCTTTCTTCTGATTCTCATGCTACCATGTATCACTCAGTCCTCAACATTTGTTATGAAAGGTAAGGAGCCAATTTTGTTCTTTCTAAATCCAATTGTTTTGTTTGCCACTCGACAATGTTTTTGAACTCAAAACTACTCTAATTTACAGGTGGTACAACTGGGGGAATCATTACTGGGGCTTTATTGCTGGCTATCCCTGCAGCTCTTATTTTATCTGTGTGCCTTTTTCAAATAATTGCAATCTTCTATGGCGGTTTTGTTCAGTACAAGGAAGTTAAGCATGTAGCTAGAAAAGAACCATGGACTGCTAAGCTTTGGTATTTTTTGACAGGGAGACCTAGTGCTGGAAAGTGGTTTTATAAGGAAGGGCTACCTTCATCTTTCCTTTCACTATTTGGAATTCTCTTTGAAAGTTTTCAGGGTCCTCCATTATTCATCTTTGTTGATCAAAATGAACCAAACAGCATATCCAAATGGACTGGAAGTGGCCATAGTGGTATTGGGAGAATGCGACCAGTCAGCTTGGAAGACAGCACTGAAGAAATTAAGACCCCATTGTCCAAAAGGCTCTTGGGGTGTGCTAGATCTTCCTATATTATTGTTGATCTTTCGAGACGGGTCTGCTTGGGGATCATATCGGGAGCTTACTCATCAAGGAAATCAAGCCAAAGCCACTTCGCACTGGCCATTACGCTGGTACAGTTCATGTATCTATTTACTCTGAAACCATACATCAAGAGAGGAGTCCATATGGCAGAAAGTGTTTCTCTACTGTGTGAGATGGGCATATTTGCTCTACTTATCAGCATTAATGGCTCAAATCCTGTCAAAGCAAGAAATTTAGGATTTGTAATGCTAACTCTCCTCTTCCTAACCTTTGTCACCCAAATGATAAACGAGTGGCATGCTCTGATGAAATCCCTATTAAGACTCTCACAGCCTCAAAAGAATTCATTCAAGCTTGGATTAAAGTTTGCTGCTAAGGGCCTTGTCCTCCCATTCCTTCCAAGGAAGCAATGGTCTAGAGTCATACCTGCATCCTCCCAACCAAAAACAGGCCTAGCTCCAGTCCTTCCTTTAAGTCCAGACACAAACTTTGAAAGAAGAGATACGAGAGCACCACGCACTGGCCCAATTAGCGCTATGACTGCAACTGTAGTCCCTGTGATCAGTCCTGGATCCCCTGGCCTTGATGTTCTTGAAATGGCAGGTTCCAATAACGTGGAGGCAACCGTCAGTACGCAGAGAGCAGTGGAAGCAAAACGGCAAAAGGGACTTAAACTAGAGCCTAAAAGTGATCTGAAGAAACTAAGGGAGTTGGCAAGGGCAAGTTTTTCAGGTGACTCAATTTTTGAGGAAGCTAGCACTAGCTACTGTTCTCGGATGCAACCTTTATCTGGTGAACCTTCACTTCAAACTCCCCAAGCCTCTACTTCTAGAACTAAACACTAGTATGAAAATTGTAAAGGGTGGGATTGGGTATTTTGCTTAAGTTTACTTCTGCACACAATTTCTTTTCTCCCAAAGTCATATCAGCTTTTAAATTACTGCCAATTCACATCAATTTTCTGTTTATCAATGTTCTTTACAATCTGGCAGACAATTTTATGCTAAGTCAGTAGCCCAAGATTCTCATATCAGTAGACAATTAGCAGAAAGAATTCACACATATTTGAAACAGCAAAATATGATTGAAGATTCAAAGGTACAAAATGCCTGCTGTCCACAAAAAAGTTTACTGATTACAAGGTAAAAATATCACTCGTAAATCTAACAATTACATCTATCACAAGTGGGTTATGAAATGAAAACATACATCGATCAGAGAAGGTAATTAACCAGGGTTTCTTCATGGCCTCTGAGGTGAAAACTATCTGCCCAAAATCTTGATGTGAAAACAGAGACAACTTGTTGTGATCAAGAAAAGGGACGGCAAAGATTGATGCCTCAGTGAAAGTCACCATAATCATGATGAGGCACGCTCTGAGCAACATATGCATTAGTGTAAATGTCATCAACTGGGTCTTGTTGCTTAGGCTCCTGCGATGTCAGTAACCGATTGAGGCCATGCACAACAAGCCACCGATTCTGATACATATCTTCAGACACCACAGCAACTTCATTAAGCGCCGGAACTTCACCAAACTTGATCACATTGATCATGAACCCTTCTTCAAAAGTTGGCAGCATGGTCCCATCATCAAGCCCCACCAAATCTTGCCACAAAAGCATTCTTGGAACGACATGCTGACGGAAGATCAACGAGTAATCGGTGGTGTTCCTCTGGTAATCTTCAATGGCCTCATCGACCGGAGCGAAGATTGTCAGCCTGGTCTTCCTTTTGAACGACACCAGCTGCGCATCAAGAAATGCGGCCATGATTGAATACCCTTTAGACCTCAGCAAATCCGCAACGAAACGGAAAGATTCAGGACCAGGCCGGCGCGATTCGAACTCCGTAACTTCATTAGCACTGGGACCAGGGCTTGGTGATTGAGCACCTGAAACAGAGCTCATCAATGGAGGAGCCGGTGTTGAAGAGGCATCGACCAAGAACGACGAATTGAAGAACTCATCAATTCCGTAAATGACGACCGACCCATCATCCAAAACAGCGTTTGGATCAATCGTGAGGTTGTTGATGGACAAATAGCCTTGGAAATTTGGAGACCCAGTGAGGGTCAAGGTGTAATTGGGGAGCAGAGTTGGGATTTTGGTGTTGGGACGAAGATACTTGAGGGTGTTGAGGGAGAGTCTTCTTGGGGAGACGTGGTAGAGAAGAAGAGGGAGAGAGGGTTGCCCCAAGCGAATGAAGGCGAGGTCTGGAGGAGCGAAAATGGTGGCGGTGGGAGATTCGAATTCGAGGGAATGGGAGACGAGTTGAAGCTTTAGAGCCATGGAAAGGAAGCCAGAGTTGGAGAGGACCTTGGCTGCTTTCAAGAGGGTTACGGAGGTAGCAAGAGCCGGAGAAGCAGAGAGCGAAAGGAGAGTGATGAGAAGGATCAAGAGAGACGAGGCCGCCATTGGAGACTAGCTTAGCTTGGTTTCAAGGGACGATGTGTTTCTTGGATTGTTTCTTTCTTCTGTGTTTCAGCGATGTGAGAATTAGAAAGAGAATCTGTTTGTTTAGTGTGGGTTTGAAGCAGAGGACTTAAAAAACTCTGGAAAGGCTGAGAGTTATAAGGGCGGGAAATCAAGAAATGAGTTTGTTAGTTCGTTGAGGTGGTTAGAACTTAGAGCCATGACCAAACAAATTCTCTCTCTCTCTCTCTCAACATAAGCTAAGCTCCCTGTTAGCAAATCTTAATTGAGCCCAATCCTCCTTATCACATTGGGCTAAGCAAATGATGGGCCAAAATGAAAACATAAACAAATGAAGGTCCAGCTCCAAACTTAGGCTTAAACTCGGAAGCCCAATTGCGAATAAAGCGTGTGCTCCGCACATGCAAATTGCGTGTATGGGCCATATGGAAGCGTGCCTGTAAATTTGCGAGTGTGGGTTGCACAATTGGTCACGTGTGTTTTTTTTTTTAAACAATGGCATTTCGCAGATACTAGTAGCAATCAATGTTAATTTGTGTTAGAAATGACAATATTGTTAATTTGTATTGTATCCATTGCTTTGTTTTATAAAACACATTAAATTATAGTCTTAGAGACAGACAATTTGCATGATTTTATGCAATAACAACTTGCACATGGTTCCCAACTTCCCACCCTCACAGCTTGTGTCCACTATCAACTTGCAACTTACTTAAGTATTTTCTTTTGCGTGGACAATCGGCATTTTATACTATTCTAATGTTTAAAGAGGGGGTTCAAATTCAGGTGTAATGAACGGCACACTACATTGCCCAGCATAATCCACATTTGCAACTTATTTAATTACTTGTTATCTTAATTGTTTTTTCCTTTCTCATCAGATCGGTTATTATATATAAGCAACAAAAAGATATTTTTTATTTTATTTTATAAATGTAATAATAGAGTTAACAATATTGTAAATTTGTCTAATTGGTAATGGCTTTACAGTTTGCATTTTATTTTTGTGGGGGACCAAGTTCTTTTATATGGACCAAACATAGTACAAATTGGAGGCAATCAATAAATTCATTCATTGTATAGATTTAGGAGCCAAATCTTTTTAAGCCGTTCATTTCCAAACTCGCGCCAAGAGGATTCCCGCTACAATATCAAAACTTTGAAATCAAAATAAAAATATCCAGCCAAAGCTTCCCTCGCAAGCTTCTTCCCTTAAAACGTCAATTTTCATTTACCAGAAAAGCCCTTCACCTAATAAAAAATTCAAACCACTATTACTGTCCACACTCGTTATTCTCCTCAAATCCAAGGGTAATTTCTTCGCCATGCCCCTCAAATGACCGTTACACCCCTCTCCACCATATGGGCCAAACCGTCCTCATCCACTGGCCGTAAACGCAGACCGTAGAAATCGATTGCGCGCCTACTCATACAAGTTTCCGGAATCCCCAAAGTGCCCTTGTTTGGGTTCATTCTCCCGCAAGCTTTTCACAAATTTGAATCACCCGCTCCCAAAAACCTCAATTCAATATTCAAAAACCCCCCTCCTTTGTATGTGTGTGTATATATATGCAACCCTAACCCACCAAATTATCAAACCTCCATACACAATCTTCGAAAGCTTCAAAATCCCCCCAATCAAATTTCTTCGATCATCTGAATCTCTGAAATCTTCCTCGTCATAAAAATGCCTGCCTTCCCAGAAGAGCCATTGCTTGCTCCGAACCCGGACCGCTTCTGTATGTTCCCGATCCAATACCCGGAAATCTGGGAGATGTACAAGAAGGCCGAGGCCTCCTTCTGGACCGCCGAGGAGGTTGATTTATGCCAGGACCTACGCCACTGGGAACTTCTAGCCCCCGGCGAGAAGCACTTCATCACCCACGTGCTCGCCTTCTTCGCTGCCTCTGACGGCATTGTTTTGGAGAATCTCGCCGGAAGGTTCATGAAGGAAGTCCAGGTCTCCGAGGCTCGAGCCTTCTACGGCTTCCAGATCGCCATCGAGAACATCCACTCCGAGATGTACAGCCTCCTCCTGGAGACCTACATCAAGGACTCAGACGAGAAGAACAGGCTTTTTCATGCGATCGATACCATTCCCTGCGTCACGAAGAAGGCCCAGTGGGCCCTACGCTGGATCGACGGCTCAGAATCGTTTGCGGAGCGGATCGTGGCCTTTGCTTGCGTGGAAGGGATATTCTTCTCGGGGAGTTTTTGCGCGATATTTTGGCTAAAGAAGCGCGGGTTAATGCCTGGACTGACGTTCTCAAACGAGTTGATCTCGCGAGATGAGGGTTTGCACTGCGACTTCGCGTGCTTGCTGTACTCGCTGCTGAGGAAGAAGCTGAGCGAGGATCGGGTGAAGTCGATCATACGAAACGCGGTGGAGATAGAGAGAGAGTTCGTGTGCGAAGCGTTACCGTGCGCCCTGGTGGGGATGAACGGCGATCTAATGAGCCAGTACATCGAGTTCGTGGCGGATAGGCTGCTGGCTGAGCTTGGGTACGGGAAGATGTACAATGTGCAGAACCCGTTCGAGTGGATGGAGCTGATCAGCTTGCAGGGGAAGACCAATTTCTTCGAGAAGAGGGTTGGGGAGTACCAGAAGGCTTCAGTGATGAATAGCATCAACGGCAATGTCGATTCGCATGTTTTCAAGATGGATGCGGATTTCTAAAAGCCGCTGATTCTGATAGATGTAGCGATGTGGGGGGTGAGGGATGAGATGTGTTTGTGTAATATTTGAGTTTTTTTAAGATCTTTTTCGAAAATTTAATTTTATAATAGATATGTTTGTTTGTTCAATCTCTTGTTCTCTAAAAATGATAAATGGAATATTTGACTATCTCTTTATTCTTATTTTTGGCATACATTTTGTGTTGTGGGGGTTGGTTGGTGGGTGGTGTGTATAATGAGAAAATGATAGTTTTTATATTTTTGCCTTTTCAAAATTTGAATTGATTGGGAATTTAATTTAGAAGAAAAATGCCATGGCTTGGGAAAAGGGAGGGTGTCTCTTTATAGACCTTATCAATAACAGAGACAAGGAAGGGTGTGTGTCTCTAATAATAATCTCCAAAAATGGGTTCGCAGTTGCAGAGCTCCTCAGAAATGCTGTCGAGGGAACAGTTGCTTCATCTCTTCGATCGATTCTCTTTCCTCACCTCTCAGCCCGGTACAATTTTCCTCTTTTATCCTCGCACGCACGCATTTTCCCTTTTTCTTTTTTCCTTTTTCCTTTTTCTGCAAAAACAAAAAATATATCAAAAAATATATCTTTTTTCCTTCATTACTCGGTGGTGTTTCTTGGCGGTGGTTCAAATCCTTTTATTTGGAATTGCAGATGGGAAGAAAAGAATCGCAGATGGTGTTGAGGACAAACAGGTCGTTTGATGTAATTCCTGAGTTTATCTAACACAGCACATTACGGACTAGTGAAAATTCAGCTTGAATGTGATAATTAACTGTTGTTTAATTTTCTTTTCATTATCTGATGATGTCTAATAAGTAAAATTACAATACGCAGGAAGCTGTTGCCTTAACCACTGCCATCCAGGAAGAGATATTTCTGGAGATGGGGATTGGTAAGTTTTATCTTGAAATGCTAATTATACATATTTCTGGAGATGGGGATTGGTTAGTTGATTGTGTTCATCTATTTTTAACTGGAAATCCCAACAAATGATGTATATCATACTGCAGTTTTACATTTATCGACTCAATCCGTTCTTTATGTTGAGATCCAGTTCCTGTAAATGTATGTGCCTGATACTTGCAGTTGAGAACTTCTCTCTAGTTAGGAAAAAAATGATTTAGCAGTGTTGATCTTCTATACATCAGATAAACCTAGTATTCTATGGCCACTGGTACAACCTCACTAAAAGTAAATGGTTTCTTTACTACAGATCCAAGGTTTGGCATATCATCCCTGGGAAAGTTGAATGAAAAATATGAGAATGATCAGGATATGATGATCCGCTTTTATAAGTTCATTGCAAGGTAATCCTCTTTTGCCTATTTTTGAAGTTAAAAATTCTGCTTAGTGTTTATTTCTTATTGCCTTTTGAAGTAACAATCACAAGGAGTGCTTGAATTCATTGCTATACATCAGATAAACCTAGTATTCTATGGCCACTGGTACAACCTCACTAAAAGTAAATGGTTTCTTTACTACAGATCCAAGGTTTGGCATATCATCCCTGGGAAAGTTGAATGAAAAATATGAGAATGATCAGGATATGATGATCCGCTTTTATAAGTTCATTGCAAGGTAATCCTCTTCTGCCTATTTTTGAAGTTAAAAATTCTGCTTAGTGTTTATTTCTTATTGCCTTTTGAAGTAACAATCACAAGGAGTGCTTGAATTCATTGCAACTTGTAAGCCTTGTGCTCATGTGTGTTAGCCTTGGATATTGGGCTAAAACTACAAATCTTACCTTTAAAAGGTGGGGAAAGATAACAAGAAAGGTTCGGATATTTGTATTGCATGTTGCTGTTAGTAGTACTCATCTATGGAATGACAGGGAGGAGATGGCCTGTGATGAAGCTGAGCTTGGAGCAGATGAATTTGTGGAAAGGATGCATAGCCAAGAAAAATTACAGGAGCAGGTAATGTCTGTTCAAATATAACAACTATAATGGTAAAGGTGGATGTTTCTAAAGCACCAGAGGTAAATATTTTTCAGCAACTGGAGATGCTAAAGCACATGCGGAAATTTCCCCTGGATGATCAATCTGCAATCCTTGAGAAGGTATGTGGCTACACATAATCTCTTAGCTCACATTCGATTAAGAATTTGGAACTTGAATGACAGAAAGTTTGGTTTTATTTTATCTAATTGGATGGGAGTTTAGGAAGGTGAATGCAATCCCAACTTGAAATTCAAAGAACAACAAAGCCAATATATTCTGAATAACATATTGTTTCGGGGTATTGTTCACACAGCTGCGGTAATGTCTGTTCAAATATAACAACTATAATGGTAAAGGTGGATGTTTCTAAAGCACCAGAGGTAAATATTTTTCAGCAACTAGAGATGCTAAAGCACATGCGGAAATTTCCCTTGGATGATCAATCTGCAATCCTTGAGAAGGTATGTGGCTGTATATTCTCTCTTAGCTCACATTCGATTAAGAATTTGGAACTTGAATGACAGAAAGTTTGGTTTTATTTTATCTAATTGGATGGGAGTTTAGGAAGGTGAATGCAATCCCAACTTGAAATTCAAAGAACAACAAAGCCAATATATTCTGAATAACATATTGTTTCGGGGTATTGTTCACACAGCTGCGTCAGCAGATGGAAAATGCCGATTTTGAAGGCGCTGCATCAGTTTTGTCTTCAGAGCAGATTCAAGAGATTGTTCGGAGGAGGGTGTCTCCTTTATTTAAGCCAAGGTAGATTGGAACATGCATCAGTGATGCAATGTAGTTTGGTTTCAGACTGGTACTTTGTCCATGGTCTCGATGTAGCTGTTGTTTGTTGTAGTAATTGCTCATTATATGTAGACTGGATTTCGGTTGTGAAGTAAATTTGTTTTTAAGAAGGTAACAGATCAATGAACAACTGGACAGACTTCGCTTAAAAGCTGTGAAAAAACACGAAACAAAACAAAAATTTTGATCTGCACCCTATTCCTGCGAGCAAAAATTAAACCCATAAAAAATGGACAAAAAAAGGTCCCACCGAGATTTGAACTCGGGTTACTGGATTCAGAGTCCAATGTCCTGACCACTAGACCATGGGACCTTGTTGGTGTAGTCTTGAGATGTTAACTAATATATAAATAATAAGTTGCAGCAGGAGCTCAGTTTCATAATATTATATATCCATTTATCGATATATATATATAAATTTTAACAAAGGTAATATTTCAAATATTTATAATGTTTAGGAAATGGGTTCGAATTCAGATGTAATGGGGTGAGCATGCTGCATACTGCTACCTAACCTATATTTCCTAATTGAAATTCATTGCCAAATTTCCATTTTCACCTTAATTGATGAGCGATTCCATTCTGAACCCAATAAGAACATGATATTACGAAGAGCGTGTAACTCTGACGTCGCAAGTGGAGATGGCCGAGTTGGTCTAAGGCGCCAGATTAAGGTTCTGGTCCGAAAGGGCGTGGGTTCAAATCCCACT